>CM050220.1:2195000-2212500 GCA_027475355.1 Coilia nasus | reverse complement strand
CACTGTATTGTGTTTAAAGTGTGAGATCTTTATTAAAATGATTCCAATCATAAACAGATACTAGCAAAATGTAAAACACTGTGGTTTGTATAATTTAATATATTACAAAAAGCAATATGTGGTCATGAAGTAGTTATTTTTTAAAGTGCCCTTGTTTTCCTCCAGCTGATGGACCCCCGGACATCAAGCTGAACGTGAAGTTTGTGCAGGACACCTCCAAGTTCTGGTACAAGGCGGACATCTCTCGCGAGCAGGGTAGGGCCTCTGATTACATTATTAATGATGCACAGTGCTAGCATTTAGCTCTCCATATGCACAGGTTGGGGCATGTAAGAAACATGGTATTGGGAAGACGCACACCTGGAGAGGAGTGATCCCCCAGCCTGTGCTGCTGCTTCCATGATGTCTGGGTGTGTGGGACTCCTCGAGGGTGGGTAAAAAGCCCTGGGTTATCTACCAGTCTTGACTCTCCATAAACGTGATAACTGCACTGATGTTATCTACAAGTCTTCACTCCATAAACTTCATAACTGCACTGATGTTATCTACCAGTCTTGACACTCCATAAACTTGATAACTGCACTGATGTTATCTACCAGTCTTGACACTCCATAAACTTCATAACTGCACTGATGTTATCTACCAGTCTTGACTCCATAAACCTGATAACTGCACTGATGTTATCTACCAGTCTTGACTCCATAAACCTGATAACTGCACTGATGTTATCTACCAGTCTTGACACTCCATAAACTTGATAACTGCACTGATGTTATCTACCAGTCTTGACTCCATAAACCTGATAACTGCACTGATGTTATCTACCAGTCTTGACTCCATAAACGTGATAACTGCACTGATGAGCTGGTCAGCAGCCCTAAAAAGATTCCAAAAATCAATACAGCAACTGGACTGAAGGTGAATGTACATGTTTAACAAGTCATCGTGGCTCTGCTCCTCCTGTGCCTTAGCCATCTGCCTGCTGAAGGACCGGGAGCCGGGGGCGTTTGTGATCCGAGACAGCCACTCCTTCAAGGGGGCCTACGGCCTGGCCATGAAGGTGGCCTCCCCTCCCCCCACCGTGCAGCAGAATAAGAAAGGTAGCATCTGGATACAAGAGACAGACAGACAGGCAGGCAGACAGACAGACTGACAGGCAGACAGACAGACAGACAGAGAGATAGATAGATAGATGCCCACCGTGCAGCAGAATAAGAAAGGCAGCATCTGGATACAAGAGACAGACAGACAGGCAGGCAGACAGACAGACTGACAGGCAGACAGACAGACAGAGAGATTCATAGATACATACTATAGATACATACATAGAACCCTACAGTCGAGCAGAATAATAAGTGTAGCATCTGGCTAATGGGCCATTTTGGTCACTGTATTATAGAGACAACATTAGTCTTCATGGACAAACAGTTAACAGAATTTAATCAAACTAGACTGAATTGAAATTAAATAAATCTGAATTTTACTCCATATGCTTTCATTTCATTACAATGACTCAAATTTACTGTTTGGGTTGCTCAGTTATACTAATTCTGCTTTGTCTGTCCTGATTGGTCCTGAAGTGGGTGACATCACCAATGAGCTGGTTCGTCACTTCCTGATCGAGACCAGTGCTAGGGGTGTGAGACTGAAGGGCTGCCCCAACGAACCTTATTTTGGTGAGACACACACACACACAAACCTTACTTTGGTGAGCTCTCCCTACACACACACACACACACACACACACAAAAACCTTACTTTGGTGAGCTCTCCCTACACACACACACACACAAACCTTACTTTGGTGAGAAACACACACACACACACACACACACACACACACACACAAACCTTACTTTGGTGAGCTCTCCCTACACACACACACACAAACCTTACTTTGGTGAGAAACACACACACACAAATCTTACTTTGGGGAGCTCTCCCTCCCCAGAACACAGGGAACACAAACAGTTTATTCTGTTTCATCTGACTGTGCTGTGTGTGTGTGTGTGTGTGTGTGTGTGTGTGTGTGTGTGTGTGTGTGTGTGTTTCTGTTTGACAGGCTGTCTGTCTGCATTGGTGTATCAGCACTCGATGACCCCTCTGGCTCTGCCATGCAAGCTGATGATACCCACCCGAGGTGATCATACGTTTATATACGATTGTTCATTTTCCTACGTAGATAACGCAAGCGTAATGTGTATTTATCTACAATTGTTCATTTTCCTAGATAACGCAAGCGTAATGTGTATTTATCTACAATTGTTCATTTTCCTAGATAACGCAAGCGTAATGTGTATTTATATACAATTGTTCATTTTCCTAGATAACGCAAGTGTAATGTGTATTTAATGCTATTCAGCTCACATTCATTTTGTAAGTTTAATTTAAGTTAGTTGTGAGTACTGTTATCATTCCTTAAATGTGCCTTGCTGTGAACGGTCTGAAATGTTGTCTTTTGTAGACCCGAACGAGGAGGCCATTGAGTTAGCCACCCCAACAACCTCCACCATCGACTTGCTTAAACAGGGAGCAGGTAAGCCACAACCTTCCAGAATCATCTTCCAGTTCTGGTATCAGATCCACCAAACTGCCAACCACCAGCACACTGTAAAAGCAGAACCACACAGGGGTTCTCCAAACGGTGGTTGGCTTAAAAGGAGAACCACAGAGGGATTCTCCAAACGGTGGTTGGCTTGAGAAGATGACAGATGAAAGGTCGTTATTTCTCTGTTTCATTTCTGTTACCATTCACGATGACATCATCATCACATGCCTTTGTTTTGTTCTCTCAAGTGACCTTTTCCATCCTGTGACTTCTCTTTGTCCCCCACATGTGCATCTTGCCCAGTCCCCGTCGCCCCCCTCACAGTTTGTCCCTCTTATGTCACCGTAGGCCCGAAGGTGCCCGATGAGCGCCATGGTAACTACCGTGTGCATATGTTTGCAGGCTTCGCCTTTTGCCCGCTGTTGTTTCAGTCCTGCAGTCCGGTGCAGAGACACCACCAAGCCCCTCTCTCTCTCCCTCTCTCTCTCCCTCTCCCTCTCTCTCTTTCTCTTTCTCTCTCTCCTTTCTCTCTCTCCCTCTGTCTCTGTCTCTCTCTATCTCTCTCTCTCTCTCTCTCTCTCGTCTCTTGTGACGATGCAGCTCTGTGTGCATGACCCCTTTGTGAACAGCAAGTCACGTCTCATCCCCACCCCCCCACCCCACTCTGCATATCAGCTGCATCACTGCAGAACCCCCCACCGCCAGTCCTCCCCCACACCCCTGAAAACAGACAGTCAGTCTCAGAGTCTCAGTCTTTCTTATCAAATTAGCATGGCACTGGAAGCATGCTAGCAACAGCAGTTTGTGTCCAAGCGCAGGACTGTGACTAATACACTGGGCTACGCGTGCCACAATCTGGCTAACAAATACTTTAGTTTTCATCACATTGGATTAGCTGCAGTCAAACTACCACACTGTCAACTACTCTAACCCAGAACTGCACTGTCAACAACTCTAACCCAGAACCTCTCAGTCAAACTACCACACTGTCAGCAACTACTCTAACCCAGAACTTCTTTTACAGTGGGCTTAGCAAACTTGCAATTAACCCTTTTCTGTAGTGCCAGTATTTCGCCTGTTGTCTTCTTCAGTTTTCAGTCTTTCATTCTTTTCTTCTTTCCTCCTGTTTTTTACCCAGCATGCAATGTTCTGTACATAAACTCCGTGGAGATGGAGTCTCTGACGGGCCCGCAGGCCATCGCCAAAGCCATCGGCGAGACGCTGGCCGCCCAGCCCCTGCCCAGCGCCACCGTCGTCCACTTCAAGGTGTCCACCCAGGGCATCACCCTCACCGACAATCAGAGGAAGTACGTCACCACTGTGTCTGTAGTCATTTACTGTGTCTGTAAAGGTGTATGAACTGGAGTTCTTTTGAAGCTTAAAGACATTTTACCTTTCATCCAAAAGGCTTCTTCATGCCTCATCATAATGACTCTGACTCCAATTCACATACTGACTTATGTTAATCAGTGACTCAAGTGACCCTTTTGTCACATGATGAGGGGTGTGGCTTATAGCTCACAGCTCCACCCCCACTGGTCCAGAGATACAGCTCCTGGTTCTCCGTCATCAGGCCCAAAAAGAAGTCCAGTTGCTTACAGCTCCTTTGACTACATCACTACTGTGTTTGTCAACATGTGAGTAAAATATGGGTGGCATGTAAGTTAATGGTTCATTCCCAGCTGAGTTATGTACTGAAGCTGATTGGAATGTTCAGTGACTTTAGGTGCTGTAGTGTTGACAGACATTCTGCCATATTTGGTCAGAGGCAGCACATTATCAGTGTTGTGTTTTCTTGTGATGGTTACCTCGTAAAGATTAAACTGTGTTTATTCTGTGGTAATGTGTGCTACATCCCCTGGTTATTCTTAAGTCAGACAGACATGCATAATTTTTTGAAAATACTATGACCAGAGGGTTAAGCTGGCAGCATCAGCGAACTGTCAACTCCATCACGGATCTCTCATGACATCAACCGAGCGAGTGCCAAACCAGTGCAGACAGCACACATTATCGTCCTGACCGCCATCCTGCAGCACACGAGAATGCTTCAGCATTACCAGCCCTGCCAGCTGCTGAACTTAGCTTGGCCTGAGATTTTGGGAGGGGTGGGGCCGGGTTAAGGCTGAGGGGTTTGCGGTGGTGTTTGTGTGTGTGTGTGTGTGTGTTGGGAGGGGGGATGTTGTCATGTGACATGTTCATTCTGTAACGGTGGTGTATGAGGTATCCATTGACGTGGGGGTCACAAAAACTGCTTAGCTTGCGTGTGTGAAAAAAATGTGTGTGTGTGTGACCGTCAAGCTGCTTGTGTGAGACTTGGCAGCCCTACTCTTTCCATTGTTAGCAATTAGCAGAATTAGCCAGGATTAGCGGAAGGTAGCCTTAAGAGTTATGTCCTCCCTGAGGAAACATGTTATGCTGCTGCCAAAGGAGTTTGTGTGTATCTGCGCGCGCGTGTGTGTGTGTGTGTGTGTGTGGTGCTGCGGCAAAAGGAATGGGAAGAGCATCTGGCACAATATCAGTGCTGTGGGTTTGAATTCAGGAGAGGAAGGGTAAAACACAACATACGCCTTTACTTCACTCCGAGGCCTCTTCCAAGCAAAGCATCTGCTAAAGTGGCTAAATACACGAGACATGGGCCTGGTGCTACATGAAAGAGGAGCTGAACCCGCCTTGATAGCACGCAGCCCTCCACATACGTCTGGGGTGTATTGAAACATCCATCATAATGGATGATCTGCAAAAAAATTGGGCAGTTTTCATAACATGGAAATAGCTTGACAGCTCATTCAAGCCGGAGCCAGCTAACACTGCAGAGTTGAACATGGCCTGCCTCACTGTGAACAGGGACCCAGCTAACACTGCAGGCTAACACTGCAGAGTTGAACATGGCCTGCCTCACTGTGAACAGGAAGCCAGCTAACACTGCAGGCTAACACTGAAGAGTTGAACATGGCCTGCCTCACTGTGAACAGGGACCCAGCTAACACTGAAGAGTTGAACATGGCCTGCCTCACTGTGAACAGGAAGCCAGCTAACACTGAAGAGTTGAACATGGCCTGCCTCATTGTGAACAGGGAGCCAGCTAACACTGCAGGCTAACACTGAAGAGTTGAACATGGCCTGCCTCACTGTGAACAGGGAGCCAGCTAACACTGAAGAGTTGAACATGGCCTGCCTCATTGTGAACAGGGAGCCAGCTAACACTGCAGGCTAACACTGAAGAGTTGAACATGGCCTGCCTCACTGTGAACAGGGAGCCAGCTAACACTGAAGAGTTGAAGATGGCCGCAGTTGGATGGTCTGCCTCATTGTGAACAGGGACCCAGCTAACACTGCAGCCAGTTGGATCGCAGTAGGCCGCAGTTGGATGGCCTGCCTCACTGTGAACTTCAAAGAGGATGAACAAAGGAGTCCGTCTGTGTACATCTATGGCAGTATAATTGAAATAACAGGAGGACTGCAAAGGCCCAATAATGCTAACTGCGTATGTAACTTGGCAGAACCTCTCTGCTAATTTAACTCCATGAACCGGATCCTGGTGGAAACATTTGCGGGTTGACTGAGTACTTGTGGTCACCACTGGATAGCCTCAGGTCTTCTACAAGACACGTAGCTCAGCTTCCCCACTTTGCATTTTTCCCCTCGTTTGTCCTAGGACCCTTGGTGTGCAAAGGCCATTCTAGACTCTGTTGGGCCCACAGGCAAAAAAACTACCACTGATGTTGAAAACAGTTAGAGGTTGTCGGCCCTCCGAGGCCTCCTAGTGGCCTGGGGGGCCCAAGCACATGCCTGTCAGCGAGTTATGCCTCTTTGTTTCGTTTGTGTGCCATGAGAATATGTGTCCTCACCCACAACTTTTTTTGTGTGTGTGTTTGTGTGTGTGTGTGTGTGTGTGTGTGTGTGTGTGTGTTTGTTTGTGTGTGTTTGTTTGTGTGTGTGTTTGTGTATGTGTGTGTGTGTGTGTGTGTGTGTGTGTCTGTGTATGTGTGTGTGCAGAATCTTCTTCCGGCGCCACTATCCCATGAATACCGTCACCTACTGCAACCTGGACCCACAGGACAGGAAGTAAGTGTCAGCCAGCTTTTCTGTAGGCGGTCGCAGACATTTGGCATTATTTCCATGGGTGTTAAACAGGTGGCTATATCTATGGTACATCTGTGGCTGTTAAACGGGTGGCTATATCTATGGTACATCTGTGGCTGTTAAACGGGTGGCTATATCTCCATGTTAGTTACAGTACTCTATCAGTATTTCTGTGGGTGTTAAATATATCTGTAGGTCAGTCATCAATGTCTGTCTGTAGGAGTTATCTCTATGGTACACCTGTGGCTGTAGGAGTTATCTCTATGGTACACCTGTGGCTGTTAAATGGGTGTCTGTCTGTAGGAGGTATCTCTATGGTAGACCTGTGGCTGTTAAACGGGTGGCTATATCTCCATGTTAGTGACAGTACTCTATCTTTATTCCTGTGGGGGGATGTTAAATGCATGGTTATATGTCTGAAGGCACTCACAGAAGTCTATTTGTATGTCTGTGGGTGTTAAATATGTCTTTAGGTCAGTCATCGACGTCTGTCTGTCGGTGTTGTATATCTGTGGCTGTTAAACGTATAGTTATATCTCTACGTTACACATGTAGTTATATCTCTACGTTAGTCACAGACGTCTGCCTGTATTTCCATGGGTATAAAATGGCTGGTTATATCTTAAGGTCAGTCACTGATGTCTGTCTGTGGGTGTTGTATATCTATATATCATATATGTGGTTAATTCTCTACAGGTCTGTCTATATATCTATATGTGTTTATCTGTGGGTGTTGTATATCTGTGGGTGTTAAGCGTGTGCTTATATCTCTACAGGTGGAGCAGGGCAGATGGTGGCGTAGCAAAGTAAGTGCAAAACATTCGCCGACTGTGTTACAGTGTGACGCAAATGCCTGTGGCCACCATTTTGTTTATTTAAGGCATATTTATCAGATATTAGTGTGACACTTTAAACATTGTTTTTATTTAAGGCATATTTATCAGATATTATTCTGCCACTTTAAAGATTGTTTTGAATTATGATTCTGTTGGTGTTGTTGTCATGCCACGCAGGTGTATTATTTATTTAAAAGGATAGACTTAAACATCAAGTTCAACAACTTTAACATCAAGGCTTTTTTCACTATTATTTAAAAAAATTGCATACCCAAGTTTTAATGTATTAGTTTTTCTAAGAATTTCTGGAATGTTGTAATAATGTTATACTGTTGTATTAAAGTATTTTTCATATGTAGTAGTAATGTTATGTTGTAGTAAAAAAGTCTGGAATATAGTAATAAAGTGGCAATGTTATTGTAGTGAATAACGCTTTGTTGCATCAGAGTAACAGCAAATCTTTCTGTTAGTGGAACTGCGTGTACAGAGGGCTTAACCAGCTGCTCAGTAAGATACATATACAGTATAGATGGATGGATGGATGGATGGATGGATGGATAGATGGATGGATGGATAGATGGATGGATGGACTTTATTGATCCCTAGCTAAGAAATTAAAGGATGATGTTCATATAATTTCATATAAAGGATGTGTATCATTTTCCATCAAAGTGGATGCAACCTTTGACCTTTGACCTCCCGCAGGGTTTTTGGCTTCGTGGCGCGGAAACAAGGAAGCACAACAGACAACGTGAGTCACCTGTTCGCCGAGCTGGAGCCCGAGCAGCCCGCTAGCGCCATCGTCAGCTTCGTGTCCAAGGTCATGCTGGGCACCCCCCGACAGTGAAGGTCGCGCCGCGCCGCCCCCGGCACGGCCTCGGCCCAGCCCCGGCAGACGTTTGGACTCTTCTCTCTTTGTTTTTTTTCTCCCCGCACCCTCACAAACAGACGTTTTTCATGCCCTTCTTTTGTGTGGATATATTTTTTCATAAACACCTCCCTCTCACAGAAGGATGTGAGGGGGGGTCGAGTATATCGTTGAGTTTATTTTTTGTTATCTCCGTTGAGTTTTCAAGGTGTTGATTTTTATTTTTTTCCTTCGGTGAAGCAGGAGCTGATGCAAAATGGAGTCTATGCACGTGATAGAGTGATCAGAGGGTGCTTGATTTCTGCGAGGGAAGGGGGGCCTCTCCCTCCTGTTCATCCAGAATTAAGGAGAAGAAAAAAAAGGAATGAATGAAATTTAAAGGAAAGACAACTGAAAAGATGCAAAGAAGCGACGAAGAATCATTTTTCAGATAGAGCAACCAAAGGTAGTGTTCAGAACAAGTATGTCATTATCGGACTACTTATTCCATTTTGTTTTTGTAAGAGTTTCTTTTCAAACCAGACTGTCAAAAAAGTACAAAACCCCTCTGGACAAAAGATAGATGATTTTTTTTGTCTGTTTGTCTGTTGTGACTTCTTCTTTGAAAAAGAACACTGAGAAAAAAAGAAAAAGTATCCAGTAAAGATATGCATGTTCGCTTGCAAACCTGCTCCGTAGCTGCACCCGTACCCCTCATCGTTGGTCAGGACTGCGCCCTGTGTGGGCTGTTATTGGTGGACTCGGACTGTAGGACGCTGCAGGTCCACCAATCAGAAGGCCCGCGCACATGGACACCTTTTGGTTGACCAATCACATATCAGGAAACAAAAGAGAAACACTGTGGTCCAACATCAGCAATAATGTCACCCCAGGCCCCAGGCTTTAGTAGTGGAGCTCCGAGCGAGCGAGCTGTGCTGAGCTGAGTGAACTGTAGGGCGGGGTGGATCGTGGATCGGCTGCTCTGGCCTGCAGATGTGTGTGTGACTGTGAGTGCGGTGTAGCAGAATGCAGGGGTGGATGAGCAGCAGGTGTGAGTCAGCTTCATGCATGAGTCCTGTCAGGGAGGAACAGATTTCCATGTTCTACAGGTCACCTAACACGCACACACACACACGCCTATACACAAACCACACACACACACACAGCTGTACACATACCACACACACACACACACACCTGTGCACATACCACACACACACACACACACACACACCTGTACACAAACCACACACACACACACACACACACACACCTGTACACATACCACACACACACCTGTGCACATACCACACACACGCACCTGTACACATCCCACACACACACCTGTACACAAACCACACACACACACACACACACCTGTACACATACCACACACACACACCTGTGCACATACCACAAACACACAAACACACACACACACCTGTACACATCCCACACACATCCATCTGTACACATACCACACACACATACACACAGCCCTGTACACATATCATACACAAACATACCTGTGCACATATCGCACATACACACACGCACACACACACAGCAAACTCCCATAGACAGATCAAACATGCGCATGTACACACACACACACACACACACACACACACACACACACACACACACGTACACACAGGTGCACATCTCCCTATATTGACCCACACTGGAGGGATGAATGTTCACGCTCACACGCACACACACACACATACATACAAACACACGCACATACAAGCACGCACACACACACACACACACACGCACACACACACTGACCCACGCCAGAGGGATGGGTGTTGCGACGCCTGGATGGACAGTGATGCCCCCGCATGCCGTAGTGCAAGAGTAGCCCCTTTAAGCCTTGACCTCTTCGACCTTTGACCTCTCACCTGAAACGCCCTCTCCCGTGTACTCTAGCCCACGTCCACTAACCTCTGAACGCAGATGACCCCCCTGCCCTCCCCTCCCTCTCCCCCTGCTGTAGGAAAGAAACTAAACATGAAAACATGAAATATCGCCATGGCAACTCAGCTCGCTACAGACTTCAACTGCATGTGATGCTACTTTCAGGTTTTCTTTTTTTAACTTCAAAAAAAGGGTCTTACATCTTGTTGAAGTTATCGCTATGTTCTCTCTCTCTCTCTCTCTCTCTCTATCTATCATTCTTACTCTCATCCCTATTTCTTTCTCTCTCTCTCTCTCTCTCCGTCTGTCTATCATTCTCTCTTTCTTACTATCTCTCTCGTCCTTTCTCTCCCGCTCTTTCTCTCTCTCTCTCTCTCTCCCTGTCCCACACACTCACATACACACATCTTCTTCTCTGCAAAGTGGAGTTTTGTTTCAGCCAAATGCACAGTGGGCCATGTCTACTTGTAAAAAAGAAACAACAACAGTGCCCATTACCTCACATGTTTTCTTCACTGTGTGAAAGTGTGGCCAAAGGAAAACAAAACATGACAAAGTCCACTTGATAATGAAAATAAGAAACATATGAGTATAAATCAGAATGATACAGATACGTATAACTATAAAAAAGTGACTTTAATGAAAGTATTTATTTTTCTTGCTCTGTTGCATTGGGGTTGTCCATGCAGTATATTGAAATGAAATAAGATTATTGTGTTGTCAACATTCAGAGCATCTGAGACTTCATGGGGTGGATTGTGTTGATTGAGAGTTAATAATGTTCAAAAGTAGTGGAGATATTTTAAAAAAGACATCTCTTGGACATATATGATGTGTGTTTGGCTGACTGTCACTTTGTTTTTTTGTGTGTGGTCACTACATCCTTTTGTCTCATGTTGAGGTATGTTGACGTGTCTGAGGGGAAGACTGTCGTTTAAAAAACATCACAAATATTTGTATCTGTGTTTTATGTATTTTATTTGCAATTGAAGTGTGCAGTTACAAGACTCAGATCTAAAGGTCCGAGTGGAATGGTATCATGTTTAGTAGTGCAGTCCATGTCTGTATTGTCTGATGGCGACAGAGGAAATTGTCTGCTAGCTACAGAAATGCGTTTGCCAATGTGGAACGTCAAGAGGAAGACAAGGTGATGTGTGACGATGAAAGTGTCTTTGGTGTGTACTACCCCATCTATGCTGTCGTGTAGCACTTACAGTCTGACACACTAGTTACAGTGAACGTGCATCTTAAAAACACATCTTCATGTAAGTTACTAAGGGCAAGCTTCAGAGGCAGAGTCTGCAGCAGAGGTTCTTTGCGGGTCCTTTGGTTTGCTGGTGCCCAGCAGACATGCTCTATGCCAGTGATGGGCAGACATGCTCTATGCCAGTGATGGGCAGACATGCTCTATGCCAGTGATGGGCAGCCTCAGGTTAGGAGCTGCAGTGCACCGCCGCATCTCTGAAACCACCTGTTTTTGCCTGTGCAGTTGTGGCTAATGCAGGTGATTTCACCGAGTAACTTCTCTACCTGTCCGTAGAGCCGCGCTTTAGCATTTAAATGGGCTGATTTAGTGAATGGCTGGAACACATGCTTGATTCTGTTTGTAGCTTGTGCAACTGTGCTTGTAGCGCCCGATGCCAGGCTGTTCATCACTGGTCTACAGTATGTAATTGGCATGCGCTATTGAAAAAGAAGTGAGTGGCATCTAATTGCCCGGAGACAAGCAGTTACCATGGCTGCCAGGAGCCTCTGTTGGAGATCTGGACTCCAAAAAGCACTGTACAATGTAAAGCGTACACATACTTATCACCACAAAAAAGATAAAGAAAAAACCCTTGAGTTGTCTTGACTGTCCTTTGTGTAACATAATATGTATTTATTTCTGACTTTAAATTATGTTTTTCATTCACGGGTGGTCTTCCCCATGGTCAGGCTCTTGAGGCTCTGGAGACTCGTGTTACCCAGAATGTTCTAGACTCTCCGTAGGCCTCTCTGCAGACGCCCTCCTCGGGATGTCCGCTTTGAGTCCCTCCCTGAGTCGGTTTTATGGAGGAGGATGGACTGTGGAGTTTGAATGTGCGAATGTACTACAAAGGCTGTACAGAGCTTCTGTGGGATTTAACTACTTTTATTTGATTTGGTTTTATTTTTTCATTTGTGTTATAATGCCATGGCTTTGTTCCTGAGGAGAAAAATTCATTAAAGCAATACAAACCAGTTATATTAAAACAGTGTCGTTGTTTGTGAGATAAACCTGTAAACCCAGTCTAATGTCACACGTTCTGAGCATGTAAATATTCTGTGTAAGCCAGACAGTATGATTATCTAGTGCGTTACATGTGCATAGAACTGGATATAAAACCAATATAAAACCCGTTATATTAAAACAGTGTCGTTGTTTGTGAGAAAAACCTCTAAACCCAGTCTAATGTCACACATTCTGGGCATTCTGAGAATGCTGTGTAAGGCAGCCAGTATTATTATATTGTTAGAGGTGTGCAGAATGTTAAACCAATATAGAATCAATATTAAAAATAATATAGAACCATAACTTCATATCATTACATGTATGTAGAACTGGATATAAAACTAATATAGAACCATACGAAACAAGCTTAGGAACACAGAGGGATATGCTAACGTACAACGCTGAGAGGTTCTCTTACAGCCAGAACCAAACTAAATTCTTAAACACACTTCCCATATGGTACTTGTTAATAAGAACCTTTTTCATAGAATTTCCAACTTCAAATTTCCAACATTTCAGACTGTGCCAAGCAATCTTAAACATCCTGATTGTACATGAGCAGCCTGATTCCATGACCTTAAACTTCTAAACTTGTTAATTTGCATGTACACATGTACTGGACTTACAAGCTGCGTCCACCAGGGGGCAATGCTGTTCAAACTTAGGTATGCAGGGGAAGAAGTTTGCATCATGCCTGTGGCAGTCAATTCTTCTCTCACATGATACTTGAAAGAAGTACGTAAACTGGAGTTCAGAGTACTTTTCCACTGTTTTCCCCCCAATACCTCCCCTCTGTTATTTAAAAGCAGTGTTTTACCTGTGCTTTTAATCTGTCTTTTGTGCTGTTTCTGAGGAAGGGCTTTGACCCACACAGGGAGGTTAGCTGTGCTCTGCCCCCATTCCCACAGGACCGGACAGACCCGTCTTATCACGGCTCAGGTGACCTCTCCTCTCCTCTCCTCTACTCCTCTCCTCTCCTCCTCTCCTCCTCTCTACTCCTCTTCTCTCCTCCTCTCTACTCTTCTCCTCTCCTCCTCTCCTCTCCTCTCCTCTCCTCTCCTCTCCTCTCCTCTCCTCTCCTCTCCTCTCCTCTCCTCTCCTCCTCTCCTCTCCTCTCCTCTCCTCTCCAGACCTGTCTTATCACGGCTCAGGTGACCTCTCCTCTCCTCTCCTCCTCTCTACTCCTCTCCTCTCCTCCTCTCCTCTCTACTCCTCTCCTCTCCTCTCCTCCTCTCTACTCCTCTCCTCTCCTCTCCAGACCTGTCTTATCACGGCTCAGGTGACCTCTCCTCTCCTCCTCTCTACTCCTCTCCTCTCCTCTACTCCTCTCCTCTCTACTCCTCTCCTCTACTCCTCTCCTCTCCTCCTCTCTACTCCTCTCCTCCTCTCCTCTCCTCCTCTCCTTCTCTCTACTCCTCTCCTCTCCTCTCCTCTCCTCTCCAGACCTGTCTTATCACGGCTCAGGTGACCTCTTCTCTCCTCCTCTCTTCTACTCTCCTCTTCTCCTCTCCTCTCCTCCTCTCATCTCCGCTCTGCTCCTCTCCTCTCCTTTCCTCTCCTCTCCTCCTCTCCCCTCCTTCTCTACTCTACTCTCCTCTCCTCCTCTCCTTTCCTCCTCTCCTCTCCTCTCTACTCCTCTCCTCTCTACTCCTCTCCTCTCTACTCCTCTCCTCTCTGCTACTCTGCTCTCCTCCTCTCCTCTCCAGACCCGTTTTGTCAGGGCTATCATTGCTCCTCTCCTTTCCTCTCCTCTCCTCTCCCCTCCTCTCCTCTCCCCTCCTCTCCTTTCCTCTCCTCTCCTCTCCTCTCCTCTCCTCTCCTCTTCTCTCTACTCTGCTCCTCTCCTTTCTTCTCCTCCCCTCTCCTCTCCTCTCCTCTCCTCTCCTCTCTACTCTTCTCTTCTCTTCTCCTCTCCTCTCAACTCCTATCCTCTCCTTTCCTCTCCTTTCCTCTCCTCTCCTTTCTTCTCCTCTTCTCTCCTCTCCTCTCTACTCCCCTCCTCTCCTCTCCTCTCCTCTCCTTTCCTCTCCTCTCCTCTTCTCTCTACTCTGCTCCTCTCTTCTCCTCTCCTGTCCTCTCCTTTCCTCTCCTCTCCTTTCTTCTCCTCTCTACTCCTCTCCTTTCTTCTCCTCTTCTCTCCTCTCCTCTCTACTCCCCTCCTCTCCCATATCAGGTGATGCCATCTCCTCCCCACTGTTCTCAGGCAGCTCCTGTTCTCAGCAGAGGGTTGTAATGGTGGCACCAGCAGTGATCACCTATCCACGTCTCTCTGTCTGTCTCTCTCTCTTTCTCTGACTCTTTCTCTCTGTACAGTACAGTATTTTGATATCTTCCCATTTTGGTGAGCACAGTACAGATGAGAAATGAACGGCGCTGCAGTTAGCTGGTGTTTTCCACTCCTGCATTCAATGTTGCAAAGCACAGTATACTCAGCACACAGTATACACAACACACAGTATACTCAGCACACAATATACTCAGCAAATAATATACACAGCACACAGTATACACAGCACACAATATACACAACACACAGTATACTCAGCACACAGTATACTCAGCACACAGTATACTCAGCACACAGTATAGCCATCACAACACTCACAACATAGCATGCACAGCACACACATTATACACAGCACACAGTATACTCAGCACACAGTATACTCAGCACACAGTATACTCAGCACACAGTATACTCAGCACACAGTATACTCAGCACACAATATACACAGCACACAGCATACTCAGCAAATAATATACTCAGCACACAGCATACTCAGCACACAATATACTCAGCACACAGTATACTCAGCACACAATATACTCAGCACACAGTATACACAGCACACAGTATACTCAGCACACAGTATACACAGCACACAGTATACTCAGCACACAGTATACACAGCACACAGTATACTCAGCACACAGTATACTCAGCACACAGTATAGCCATCACAGCACTCGCAACATAGCATGCGCAGCACACAATATACACAGCACACGGAGCAACTGTGTCAGTGCCCATATTGAGGTTGATATCATGGTGGATTGACTCCTGGGCTGCGATCACCAGGAGTTCAGTCTTAGACAGATTAAGCTGGAGGTGGTGTTCCTTCATCCATGTGGACAGTTCAGAGTGACAGGCAGAGATGTGTGCGGAGACCATGGTGTCATCTGGTCAGAACGACAGGTACAGCTGTGCACCATCAGCATAGCAATGATATGAAAAGCTGTGTGAGTGGATGACACGGCCCAGCAAGGTGGTGTAGATGGCGAAGAGAAGGGGGCCCAGCACCGACCCTTGGGGCTCCCCTGTGGAGAGGGTGTGAGCTGATGACAGTTGTCCTTGCCATGGCACTTTAAAGGAGCGTTCAGTGAGGTAGGATTTAAACCAGGAGTGTGCTATGCCTGTGATGCCTATGTTTGAGAGTGTAGTTAGCAGTATGCTGTGGTTGACTGTATCGAAGGCCGCCGATAAGTCGAGTAGGATAAGTACTGATGATTGTCCTTCAGTTCTGGCTACTCTTAGGGCTTCTGTGACGGATGGCAGTGCTGTTTCAGTACAGTGGCCACTTCTAAAGCCAGACTGCTTCAGGTCAAGTAGGTCGTTCTGGGTGAGGAAATTAACAACCTGTTTAGAGACCGCCCTCTCAATGGCTTTCGAAACACAATCACAGTACTCACAACATAGCTATCATAGCACACATCCCACCTGTCACACCTGTCACACGTGTCACAGTACACACAACATATAATAGTATACACAGCACACAGTACACATAGCTATCACAGTACACACAACATGGCTATCACAGCCACATACAACATAGGTATCACAGTACACACAACATGGCTATCACAGTACACACAACATGGCTATCACAGTACACACATCATACCTGTCACACTACACACAACATGTAATAGTATACACCGTACACATAGGTATCACATCACACAGTGTAGCTATCACAGCCACACAACATACCTGTCACAGCACACGCAATACAGCTACCATAGCACACATCATACCTGTCACACTACACACAACACACCACTGTGTAGCTATTACACCTGCAAATGACAGTCATTCACGTGTTAAAACATGATCTCTGTCATGCATTTTCACAACTGAAACTGAAACATCAAACCTGTGTGCCACACTCGTGTAAAGTGTTGTCACACCAATATGTGGTGTGGTCAGATGTGTGTATTTAGCAAAAGACAACTTTCGGTAACACTTTATTTTAAAGGTTCCTTTTAAAGTGTATCTCAGTTTAACAACATGTAATATTATACAGTAACGCTACACATACCCATACACAAACCCTAATCCCAGCTCCTACACAAACCCTAATTCCAACTCCTACCCAAACCCTAATTCCAACTCCTACCCAAACCCTAATCCCAACTCCTACACAAACCCTAATCCCAACTCCTACACAAACCCTAATCCCAGCTCCTACACAAACCCTAATCCCAGCTCCTACACAAACCCTAATCCCAGCTCCTACCCAAACCTTTTGGTACAGCGTAAGTGCGTAATGTTATATATTGTTCCAAACGTTGTTACATTATACTTCATGATATAGATGCACTGCCATAGGGGCCGTAAAATAAAGTGCAACCCAACTCTCAGTCTTACGAAATAAAACAGATCTATTAATGTGCTTTGGTTGCACTGCTAAAGCAATTTAGGAAATGAAGCGACATGTGTTGCATTTTCCAAGAACAGGCCCTCTTCTTAGAACTGGTGCGTTCGTGGAAGATGGGACATTTCACTGGAAATTAGGCCGTAACTACCCCTGCTACCAGTAAGCCACTTATCACTTTGTCACAGTGATGGGACATCTGACCGCAGAGGACCCCATCAAGTCCAAGCACTTCAGTACACACAGTTTGGCCCTCGCTATTTGGGAGCAAAGCCCAGTGTGTGTGTGTGTGTGTGAGTGTGTGTGTCTGAGTATGTGCGTACATGCATGTCTGTCGGCCTTGCATGCAGC
>CM050220.1:2182500-2185000 GCA_027475355.1 Coilia nasus | reverse complement strand
CACACACACACACACACACACACACACACATACACACACAAAAACAACTAAGCGCACACACACACACACACAGATGAACACACACACATACAGATGCAGATACCCAGATTATTACACACACAAAGAAAGACGGAAGAGACTGTCATGCCAGCAACACACACAAACAAACACAGCCACACACAGCTTGAGGCCGAGGTTGAGCTCCTTGAGAGAGCGTCGTATCTCGTGGATGAGCATGCTCATGCGCTCACACTCCTGGAAATACACCAGGATGTACGGTGAGCGCTCTGCCGTCTTGGACCAGATGTCCAACATGTTGTACTCCTCCGGAAGCTTCTCCAGGATGTCGTCCAGGATGGCTTTCACCTGAAGCACAACACTGCCGTCATCACTACCGTCCTCACTACTGTCATAACTACTGTTATCACTGCTTTATCAATACTGTTATCACTGCTTTATCAATACTGTTATCACTGCTTTCATAACTACTATTATCACTGCTTTACCACTACTTTAGCAATACTAATACCACTGTAATCACTATTGTTATCAGTACTGTCATCACTACTATTACCAGTATTGTTATCACTACTGTTTTCACCACTGTCATCACTATTGTCACCACTAGTTATCACTGTCATCACTACTGTTACCACTACTGTTACCACTGTCATCACTACTGTTACCACTACTGTTACCACTACTGTTATCACTGTTACCACTACTGTCACCACTACTGTTACCACTACTGTTATCACTGTTACCACTACTGTTATCACTGTTACCACTACTGTCACCACTATTGTCACCACTACTGTTATCACTGTCATCACTACTGTCATCACTACTGTTACCACTACTGTTATCACTGTCATCACTCCTGTCACCACTACTGTTACCACTACTGTTATCACTGTTACCACTACTGTTATCACTGTCATCACTCCTGTCACCACTACTGTTACCACTACTGTTATCACTGTTACCACTACTGTTATCACTACTTTTATCACTGCCAACACTACTGTTATCACTACTCTCATCACTACTCTTATCATCACTACTGTCATCATCACTACTGTCATGCTTTAGACATGCACGTGAGGGGGTGCAGTGGTTAGAGCACCCAACCTGGGAATTTTTACATGGGGTCCCGTGTTCAAATCCGGCCTGCAGTCATTTCCAACCTTACCCCATATCCTTCCAAAAAACATCTACATGTGAATGCTTGTGTGCAGTTTAGTGATGGTCACTCCTACACTGCCTTCCCCTTGGGAGGCATGCCCGTGCGTCCCTCACGCATCCCCCACCATACTTCTCCCATCCAGGGAGCCCCACATACTGATGCTTCACCCATCACTGGGGTCCCTCTAGGGGTCCCTCTAGGGGTCCCTCATACAGCTCATACAATGGGTGCACCTCCAAAGATCTCACGGCAAGCCATCCCACTTCTGACACCATTTGTAGCAAAGGGGAGGAGAACTCACATGAACTAAACATGTGCTTTTCCCGCAACACCTAAGAGCCAGACTCCTTCGTGTTGTGGTGAAAGTGCATGTTTGGTACCTCAGAAACCTGGATTCAAGGCCAGGTGGGGTGAGTTCTCCTCCCCTTTGCTACAATTTTAAAATATCATACCCAACAGCAAATGTAAAACATAACAATTGCATGGGTCCCTGTCCCACCATAGCTACAGGGCTGAGGTTGTGTTCTCTACTGTGTGCGTTTCACATTCATATTAGTGCCACCAGAGAGGATATGAATGAATGTGGGTAAAAGCAGAAGAGTGCAACACAGGAGGGGATAGTGCAGTGGTAGCACTGGTGATCACCACCCTTGAGGTTGAAAGTTCAAATCCCAGCCTTTTTAATAGCCCACTTCCTGTCTTTAATTAGTTTAACCTGACAATAATATGTTTGTTTGATCCATTTTGAAAATAACACTAAGGGTTCATAAGTGAAATATTTCTACAACAATTGGCACATGTGTCTTCAGCCAGCAGGCAGACCAGTGGTTACCCCACTCTGCTGAGCTCCTAAAGCTAAGCAGCTGTGGGGCTGGTCGCAGCTTGGATGGGAGACCTCCTAGTTGCTGCCGTTGAGCCAGGGTCCTTGGTGTTGTGGTAAAAGTGCATGTTTCGTACCTGGGAGACCGGGGTTCGAAGCCAGGCGGGGTGACTGCTCCTTCCCTTTGGCACAATCTTAAACCATCGTACCCAACACCATATGTGAAATAGAACAATTGCACAGGTGTCTTCAACCAGCAGGCGGACCAGTGGTTACCTCTCTCTGCTGAGCTCACAAAGCTAAGCAGCTGTGGGGCTGGTCGCAGCTTGGATGGGAGACCTCCTAGTTGCTGCAGGGAGGGTGGGTGGTGCAGCAGGTAGGAGGCGCTCTTCACTCTAGCTCAACAAAAAATACACTACTCCCAGCACAGTGATGGGATCCTGGGCTGGGAGATGTTGCTGCCTTACACAAGGGCAGTTAGTCATTCCTCAGAT
>CM050220.1:2175000-2177500 GCA_027475355.1 Coilia nasus | reverse complement strand
GTGTGTGTGTGTATATGCATAAGTGTGTGTGTATATATGCATGAGTGTGTGTGTATATATGCATAAGTGTGTGTGTGTATATGCATGAGTGTGTGTGTATATATGCATAAGTGTGTGTGTGTATATGCATAAGTGTGTGTATATATGCATAAGTGTGTGTGTGTGTGTATATGCATAAGTGTGTGTGTGTATATGCATGAGTGTGTGTGTATATGCATAAGTGTGTGTGTGTATATGCATAAGTGTGTGTGTGTATATGCATAAGTGTGTGTGTATATATGCATGAGTGTGTGTGTATATATGCATAAGTGTGTGTGTGTATATGCATGAGTGTGTGTGTATATATGCATAAGTGTGTGTGTGTATATGCATAAGTGTGTGTGTATATGCATGAGTGTGTGTGTATATATGCATGAGTGTGTGTGTGTATATGCATAAGTGTGTGTGTGTATATGCATGAGTGTGTGTGTGTATATGCATGAGTGTGTGTGTGTATATGCATAAGTGTGTGTGTGTGTATGCATGAGTGTGTGTGTACAGTATATGCATGAGTGTGTGTGTGTATATGCATGAGTGTGTGTGTGTATATGCATGTGTGTGTGTGTGTGTGTGTGTGTGTGTGTGTGTGTGTGTGTGTGTGTTGGTGTGTGTACACGTGTGTGTTGAGCGGTGAGGAGGTAGCCCTGGGCTACAGAGGAATTTAAACAGACTTAGTGCTGCCATGGAATGTCAGCAATCCCATCTGGCATGTGTGCACGACTCCCTCAGTGTTCTCACACCGAGCAGGTGTGTGTGTGTGTGTGTGTCTGTGTGTTTGTATTTGCCTGTGTGTGTGTGCGTGAGTTTGTGTGTGTGTGCTGCACATGTGCTTTTGAGTTGGCACAGGCGAGAGAGATCTTTCAACATGAGGTTTCATTTTATCAACCGAGACATCTTATTAAACCCCCAAACATGACGGATTTACACAGCAATACATTTCACGTCTCAAATTAAAAGCATTTGAGATTGTAGAGCTAGTTTATTCATCGGAGATGGCCAGTTTCCCCACAGCCCTCATCTCTACTGGTCCAGTTTCAGGTGGGTTAGCAGCAACTGTGGGCAGCTGTCCAGCTATGTGGTTCCACCTTAACCCTCTGAAGCATACCACCATACCCTCTGAAGCATACCACCTTAACCCTCTGAAGAATACCATCTTAACCCTCTGAAGAATACCATCTTAACCCTCTGAAGAATACCATCTTAACCCTCTGAAGCATACCATCTTAACCCTCTGAAGCATACCACCATACCCTCTGAAGCATACCACCTTAACCCTCTGAAGAATACCATCTTAACCCTCTGAAGCATACCACCTTAACCCTCTGAAGCATACCACCATACCCTCTGAAGAATACCACCTTCACCCTCTGAAGAATACCATCTTAACCCTCTGAAGAATACCACCTTAACCCTCTGAAGCATACCACCTTAACCCTCTGAAGCATACCACCATACCCTCTGAAGAATACCACCTTAACCCTCTGAAGAATACCACCTTAACCCTCTGAAGCATACCACCTTAACCCTCTGAAGAATACCACCTTAACCCTCTGAAGAATACCACCTTAACCCTCTGAAGCATACCACCCTAACCCTCTGAAGCATGCCACCTTAAGCATACCACCTTAACCCTCTGAAGCATACCACCTTAACCCTCTGCTGCATACCACCTTAACCCTCTTAACCCTCTGAAGCATACCACCTTAACCCTCTGAAGCATACCACCTTAACCCTCTTAACCCTCTGAAGCATACCACCTTAACCCTCTTAACCCTCTGAAGCATACCACCTTAACCCTCTTAACCCTCTGAAGCATACCACCTTAACCCTCTGAAGCATACCACCTTAACCCTCTGAAGCATACCACCTTAACCCTCTGAAGCATACCACCTTAACCCTCTGAAGCATACCACCTTAACCCTGTGAAGCATACCACCTTAACCCTCTGAAGCATACCACCTTAACCCTGTGAAGCATACCACCTTAACCCTCTGAAGCATACCACCTTAACCCTGTGAAGCATACCACCTTAACCCTCTGAAGTCTGACACCTCTCTAAGGGGATCTATCAGCCTCAACATTTTTACATTTTTCACCTAACTAAAAGCATTTATACAGATGTGACACATATGGTTATATTCTGGAAGTCCTTAGCAATAACAATGTAAAAGTGAATGTAAAGAAGTTATTATTCTGTAAACGTCTGTAAGCACAACCTAACAAACTTAAAAAAGTAACTCCTGAGGGAGGGTTTGAGAGGGTTACACAAGGACACTCAGGGCACAACCAGCATGCTCACTCTCGCAAATTACTAGCAAACCATCAAGCTAGGCGAGAAAACCATATTGTGCATTTACTAAGAGTGTAAAAGTGTACATATCCGATAGCACATATACATACATTTACATATGCAGCATTTACATATACATACAGTAATGTGCAAAAGTTTTAGGCAGGTGTG
>CM050220.1:2137500-2155000 GCA_027475355.1 Coilia nasus | reverse complement strand
AAGAGTGACAGCACTGCTAGGCTGCTGCTAGTTTGACAGATGCAAAGGCTAGCTGGCAGTAAAGAAACTATAGCTGGGCATCCGGCCTAAGTGTTGGGTGTGAGGAGATTAGAAGAAGATGTGTCATTCCCAAGATGGATTCACTAACAAGTTCACCAAATATATTTTTTGCCTGGGCTGACAGTAAAGAAACTATAGCTGGGCATCCGGCCTAAGTGTCGGGGGAACTGCTTGCACACAAAGTGGTGGAGTTTTGCTTGGGGCCTCAACAGAATCTAGAATTGCCCCTGGTCTGAGTTATTTTTTAGGAAGTAAGAAAAGTAGACTTTCCCTCGTGGCGTAATGCGGTTTATGACAGAAATGACCTATGACAAAGACAAATACAATCCCTGCCATCAGCGCTGTCAGAGAGTCAGTCTTTCTGTGCCTGTGTGTCTGCTAATGCCAGAACCAGCATTCAGCGTGACATCTGGCATCTGACCTGAACACCATTTCAAAAAGATCTCGGCGCATGTTTAGTGGATCAATGGACTTAAAAATACATGATCGCAATCGCATGTCCCAGTCAAGCGGGGACATCTCAGCGCTAAACCCCACAGACAAAAAACCTTCAGTGGGATTTAAAAAAGAGTAATAGCAGACTTCCTTTTTGGGTTTTGGAGGTATTTGTTGATACATTTTCGCTAAGCTGACACAAAGTGACTTACATGTTGATGGGGAAACGGGTTCAACTAAGGCTAGCATTGGGTTTGTGGGGTGAGCTAAGGTTGGCAAGGTTAGCATTGCACAGCCACGTGGCCCGTAGACTGACAGTAATCCCATCAGCTGTGCTAATTTCTCATTTAGCAGCAATCGCATGCGCACAGATTTGCTAACTTGCTAACTTGCGGATCTTGTGAAGCTGGCTGCAGTAAACATCTAATATTACATGCTGGAACAGGTGGCACGTCAGTCACAATTATAATGGTCGACCTGGCTGACCCCACATTGTCAAAATGCAGTCAGTGTGTGTGTGTGTGGGTGTATGTTTGTGTGTGTGTGTGTGTGTGTGTGTGTGTGCATGTGTGTGCATGTGTGTGTGTGTGTGTGTGTGTGTGGTTGTGTGTATGTG
Organism: Coilia nasus; assembly: GCA_027475355.1. Lineage (NCBI taxonomy): Eukaryota > Metazoa > Chordata > Actinopteri > Clupeiformes > Engraulidae > Coilia > Coilia nasus. The sequence goes on along the minus strand of CM050220.1, from coordinate 2,153,889 downwards.
TGTTTGTGTGTGTGTGGTTGTGTGTGTGGTTGTGTGTGTGTGTGTGTGTGTCTGTGTGTGTGTGTGTGTGTGCGTGTGTGTGCGTGTGTGTGTGCATGTGTCTGTGTGTGCGTGTGTATGTGCATGTGTCTGTGTGTGTGTGTGTGTGTGTACGTGTGTGTGTGTTTGTTTGTGTGTGTGTGTGTGTATGGGTGTGTATGTGTGTGTGTGTCTGTGTGCATGTGTGTGTGTGCATGTGTCTGTGTGTGTGTGTGTTTGTGCATGTGTATGTGTGTGTGTGTGTGTGTGTGTGTGTGTATCCCTATATCTATATTTCTCGGTGGCTATCTGTTCAATAAGCCATCAGTCTTGTTGTCCAGTCTCCTGAGTGCTTGCCCTCCCAGTGCTGCTCCATAGTAAATGTCCAGTAGGTCACTCAGCATCCTGTATCACAGTGGTTATTAACTGGTGTAGGTCACTCAGCATCCTGTATCACAGTGGTTATTAACTGGTGTAGGTCACTCAGCATCCTGTATCACAGTGGTTATTAACTGGTGTAGATCACTCAGCATCCTGTATCACAGTGGTTATTAACTGGTGTAGGTCACTCAGCATCCTGTATCACAGTGGTTATTAACTGGTGTAGGTCAGTCAGTATCCTGTATCACAGTGGACCCAGTCCCTAAGGGTCACCAGTAGGTCGCGACCCAAATCCCCACCCCCCCCTTAAAAACCAGAATATTAACACACACAGGACTATTTCAGCCCTATCACTAGGACACATGTAACACACACAGGACTATTATAGCCCTATCGCTAGGACACACGTAACACACACAGGACTATTATAGCCCTATCGCTAGGACACGTAACACACACAGGACTATTATAGCCCTATCGCTAGGACACGTAACACACACAGGACTATTATAGCCCTATCGCTAGGACACGTAACACACACAGGACTATTTCAGCCCTATCGCTAGGACACACGTAACACACACAGGACTATTTCAGCCCTATCGCTAGGACACATGTAACACACACAGGACTATTTCAGCCCTATCGCTAGGACACGTAACACACACAGGACTATTTCAGCCCTATCGCTAGGACACATGTAACACACACAGGACTATTTCAGCCCTATCGCTAGGACACATGTAACACACACAGGACTATTTCAGCCCTATCGCTAGGACACGTAACACACACAGGACTATTTCAGCCCTATCGCTAGGACACATGTAACACACACAGGACAATTTCAGCCCTATCGCTAGGACACATGTAACACACACAGGACTATTATAGCCCTATCGCTAGGACACATGTAACACACACAGGACTATTATAGCCCTATCGCTAGGACACGTAACACACACAGGACTATTTCAGCCCTATCGCTAGGACACATGTTACACACACAGGACTATTTCAGCCCTATCGCTAGGACACATGTAACACACACAGGACTATTTCAGCCCTATCGCTAGGACACATGTTACACACACAGGACTATTTCAGCCCTATCGCTAGGACACGTAACACACACAGGACTATTTCAGCCCTATCGCTAGGACACATGTTACACACACAGGACTATTTCAGCCCTATCGCTAGGACACATGTAACACACACAGGACTATTTCAGCCCTATCGCTAGGACACATGTAACATACACAGTCGCTAGGACACATGACATAACTGATTTATAATTCATAGGATTTTCTTTTACAGTGCCACTAGTGTGGCAACCTGGCGTTACCCCTGGCATTACCCCTGGCGTTACCCCTGGCATTACCCCTGGCGTTACCCCTGGCGTTACCCCTGGCATTACCCCTGGCGTTACCCCTGGCGTTACCCCTGGCATTACCCCTGGCATGGTAATCTCCTTGTGTTTTACTACAAGCTCCATGAGAATGGCTCTGCGACCCACTTTTGGGTCCCGACCCACCGGTCAAGACACACACTGCTCTAGGACACACACACACATACACACCCTCTCTTCCGCTGTCTTTCTCCCTCTCTCTTTCTCTCTCTCCCTCTGTCTGTCTCTCTCTCTGTTTCTCTCTCACTCTGTTTCTCTCTCTGTCTCTGTGTGTTTCTGTGTATCTGTGTATGGTTATCTGGTTCTCTCTCTCTCTCTCTCTCTCTCTCTGGTTCTCTCTCTCTGGTTCTCTCTCTCTGTTTCTCTCTCTGTCTCTCTTTCTCTTTCTCTGTATCTGTGTATGGTTATCTGGTTCTCTCTCTCTCTCTCTCACTCTCTCTCTCTCTCTCTCTCTCTCTGTTTCTCTCTCTGTCTCTCTTTCTCTTTCTCTGTATCTGTGTATGGTTATCTGGTTCTCTCTCTCTCTCTCTCTCTCTCTCTCTCTCTCTCTCTGTTTCTCTCTGTGTCTGTGTGTGTGTCTGTGGATCTGTGTATGGTTATCTGGAATGCATGGCTATGTTGTAAATCAGCGTGGTGACATGCAAAGCCCTCGCAAAGGAGGGAAAAAGAGCAGAGGACTGTGCCAAACATGCTGCCAAAACACTCAATGAATAAGTCAGCTCTGAAAGGTTTGCACTGGAGACACACACACACACACTGAATGAATGTCAGCTTTGGAAGGTTTGCGCAGGAGAGGTAGATAAATAAAAGGCTGAGGAAAGGGGACTCCTGAGTCCTAATGACAAGTTTATGCATCTCTTCCTCATATTGCTCCCTTATGACCGCTCACTACCCCTCACTACCCCTCACTACCCTTCTCTACCCCTACATACCCCTACATACCCCTCACTACCCCTACATACCCCTACATACCCCTACATACCCCTCACTACCCCTACATACCCCTCACTACCCCTACATACCCCTCACTACCCCTACATACCCCTACCTACCCCTACCTACCCCTCACTACCCCTCACTACCCCTCACTACCCCTACATACCCCTACATACCCCTCACTACCCCTCACTACCCCTACATACCCCTACATACCCCTCACTACCCCTACATACCCCTACCTACCCCTACCTACCCCTCTCTACCCCTCACTACCCCTCACTACCCCTACATACCCCTACATACCCCTCACTACCTCCACATACCCCTCACTACCCCTACATACCCCTACATACCCCTCACTACCCCTCACTACCCCTCACTACCCCTACATACCCCTACATACCCCTCACTACCTCCACATACCCCTCACTACCCCTACATACCCCTACATACCCCTCACTACCCCTACATACCCCTACATACCCCTCACTACCCCTACATACCCCTACATACCCCTCACTACCCCTACATACCCCTACATACCCCTACATACCCCTACATACCCCTCACTACCCCTACATACCCCTACATACCCCTCACTACCCCTACATACCCCTACATACCCCTACATACCCCTACATACCCCTCACTACCCCTACATACCCCTCTCAACCCCTACATACCCCTACATACCCCTCACTACCCCTCTCTACCCCTCACTACCCCTACCTACCCCTACATACCCCTACATACCCCTACATACCCCTACATACCCCTCTCTACCTCTACATACCCCTCACTACCTCCACATACCCCTCACTACCCCTACATACCCCTCACTACCCCTACATACCCCTCACTACCCCTACATACCCCTACATACCCCTCACTACCCCTACATACCCCTACATACCCCTCACTACCCCTACATACCCCTACATACCCCTCAGTACCCCTCAGTACCCCTCACTACCCCTACATACCCCTACATACCCCTACATACCCCTCACTACCCCTCACTACCCCTCTCTACCCCTACATACCCCTCACTACCCCTCACTACCCTTCTCTACCCCTACATACCCCTCACTACCCCTACATACCCCTACATACCCCTCACTACCCCTCACTACCCCTCTCTACCCCTACATACCCCTCACTACCCCTCACTACCCTTCTCTACCCCTACATACCCCTCACTACCCCTACATACCCCTACATACCCCTCACTACCCCTCACTACCCCTCTCTACCCCTACATACCCCTCACTACCCCTCACTACCCTTCTCTACCCCTACATACCCCTCACTACCCCTACATACCCCTCACTACCCCTACATACCCCTCACTACCCCTACATACCCCTACATACCCCTCACTACCCCTACATACCCCTCACTACCCCTACATACCCCTACATACCCCTCACTACCCCTCACTACCCCTACATACCCCTACATACCCCTACATACCCCTCACTACCTCCACATACCCCTCACTACCTCCACATACCCCTCACTACCCCTACATACCCCTACCTACCCCTACCTACCCCTCACTACCCCTCACTACCCCTCACTACCCCTCACTACCCCTACATACCCCTACATACCCCTCTCTACCTCTACATACCCCTACCTACCCCTACCTACCCCTCTCTACCCCTCACTACCTCCACATACCCCTCACTACCCCTACATACCCCTCACTACCCCTACATACCCCTCACTACCCCTACATACCCCTACCTACCCCTACATACCCCTCACTACCCCTACATACCCCTACATACCCCTCACTACCCCTACATACCCCTACATACCCCTACATACCCCTCACTACCCCTACATACCCCTACATACCCCTCTCTACCTCTACATACCCCTACCTACCCCTACCTACCCCTCTCTACCCCTCACTACCTCCACATACCCCTCACTACCCCTACATACCCCTCACTACCCCTACATACCCCTACATACCCCTACATACCCCTCACTACCCCTCTCTACCCCTACATACCCCTCACTACCCCTCACTACCCCTCACTACCCCTACATACCCCTCACTACCCCTCACTACCCCTCACTACCCCTACATACCCCTCACTACCCCTACATACCCCTCACTACCCCTACATACCCCTACATACCCCTCTCAACCCCTACATACCCCTACATACCCCTACATACCCCTCACTACCCCTCACTACCCCTACATACCCCTACATACCCCTCACTACCCCTCTCTACCCCTACATACCCCTCACTACCCCTACATACCCCTCACTACCCCTACATACCCCTACATACCCCTACATACCCCTCACTACCCCTACATACCCCTACATACCCCTACATACCCCTACATACCCCTCACTACCCCTCACTACCCCTACATACCCCTACATACCCCTCACTACCCCTACATACCCCTACATACCCCTACATACCCCTACATACCCCTCACTACCCCTCACTACCCCTACATACCCCTACATACCCCTCACTACCCCTCTCTACCCCTACATACCCCTCACTACCCCTACATACCCCTCACTACCCCTACATACCCCTACATACCCCTACATACCCCTCTCAACCCCTACATACCCCTACATACCCCTACATACCCCTCACTACCCCTCACTACCCCTACATACCCCTACATACCCCTCACTACCCCTCTCTACCCCTACATACCCCTCACTACCCCTACATACCCCTCACTACCCCTCACTACCCCTCACTACCCCTACATACCCCTACATACCCCTCACTACCCCTCTCTACCCCTACATACCCCTCACTACCCCTACATACCCCTCACTACCCCTACATACCCCTACATACCCCTCACTACCCCTCTCTACCCCTACATACCCCTCACTACCCCTACATACCCCTCACTACCTCCACATACCCCTCACTACCCCTACATACCCCTCACTACCCCTCACTACCCCTACATACCCCTACATACCCCTACATACCCCTCACTACCTCCACATACCCCTCACTACCTCCACATACCCCTCACTACCCCTACATACCCCTACCTACCCCTCACTACCCCTACATACCCCTCACTACCCCTACATACCCCTACATACCCCTCACTACCCCTACATACCCCTACATACCCCTACATACCCCTACATACCCCTCACTACCCCTACATACCCCTCACTACCCCTCTCTACCCCTCACTACCCCTACATACCCCTACATACCCCTCACTACCCCTACATACCCCTCTCTACCCCTACATACCCCTCACTACCCCTACATACCCCTCTCAACCCCTACATACCCCTACATACCCCTCACTACCCCTACATACCCCTCTCTACCCCTCACTACCCCTACCTACCCCTACATACCCCTACATACCCCTCACTACCCCTCTCTACCCCTCACTACCCCTACCTACCCCTACATACCCCTACATACCCCTACATACCCCTCACTACCTCTACCTACCCCTCACTACCCCTACCTACCCCTCACTACCCCTACATACCCCTCAGTACCCCTACATACCCTTCTGTAGTGAATGAGAGGAGAAGTCGCCCCACCCAGCTTCGGACATGCGCTTTGACCGCAACGCCAAAGAGCCAGGCTCATTGGTATGGCAGTCAGAGCACACCCACAACCCTAGTGATGGTCCCTCCATCACACCCTCTCTACCCCTCACCCCTCACCGCTCTTTACCCCTCTCTACCCCTCTCTACCCCTCACCCCTCACTACCCCTCTCTAGCCCTCTCTACCCCTCACCCCTCACCCCTCACCCCTCACTACCCCTCACCCCTCACCCCTCACTACCCCTCACCCCTCACCCCTCACTACCCCTCTCTACCCCTCACCCCTCACTACCCCTCTCTACCCCTCACCCCTCACCGCTCTTTACCCCTCTCTACCCCTCACCCCTCTCTACCTCTCTACCCCTCACTACCCCTCTCTAGCCCTCACCCCTCACTACCCCTCTCTAGCCCTCTCTACCCCTCACCCCTCACCCCTCACCCCTCACTACCCCTCACCCCTCACCCCTCACTACCCCTCACCCCTCACCCCTCACTACCCCTCTCTACCCCTCACCCCTCACTACCCCTCTCTACCCCTCACCCCTCACCGCTCTTTACCCCTCTCTACCCCTCACCCCTCTCTACCTCTCTACCCCTCACTACCCCTCTCTAGCCCTCACCCCTCACTACCCCTCTCTAGCCCTCTCTACCCCTCACCCCTCACCGCTCTTTACCCCTCTCTACCCCTCACCCCTCACCCCTCACCCCTCACTACCCCTCACCCCTCACCCCTCTCTACCCCTCACCCCTCACCCCTGACTACCCCTCTCTACCCCTCACCCCTCTCTACCCCTCTCTACCCCTCTCTACCCCTCACCGCTCTCTACCCCTCTCTACCTCTCTCTACCCCTCACCCCTCACCCCTCACCCCTCTCTACCCCTCTCTACCCTTCAGTCCATCATTCTATGGAAGAGGGCAAAAAAGAAAGAGGGGGACAGAGCGAAACAGAGTGGCAGAAAGAAGAGTGGTGAAGTGTGGGAGAAAGAGGAACCAAAGAAAACAATTGCAATATCTGACACAAATTGAGAGAGCAAAACAATGAGGAGAGAGAGAGAGGGAGAGAGAGAGAGTGAGAGAGAGAGAGAGAGAGAGAGAGAGAGAGAGAGAGAGAGTGAGTGAGGGAGAATGGAGACAAAGAAAGACAGACAGAGAGAGAGGGAGTCCTCTGGTTGATGACATCATAGTGAAAGATTGATGGATGTTGCCTGAGGAGTTAGACACAGCTGCAGAAAACAAGGCAGCTACACGTGTCGCTACACGGGCATTCCCACTACAATCACACCGTAGCATTCCCACTACAATCCCACTGTGGCATTCCCACTACAATCACACCGTGGCATTCCCACTACAATCACACCGTGGCATTCCCACTACAATCACACCATAGCATTCCCACTACAATCACACTGTGGCATTCCCACTCCAGTCATACGGGCACAATGCTGGGAAGGGGGCTGCATGTAGTGGGTATTCTTAGCAGACAGAGGCGTCGATGTTATCCTTCAATTCATCTCCTGGGCTGAAATTTCTTCTAGGGCAAGAATGGGGGGCAACAAGAATGGGGGGCAGCAGTGCTGTTTCTCTTTTTTTGTTTTCTCTTTTTTCTTCTTTTTTGTAATGAGCAGATGGCTCCAGGTCAACAGAGGAAGGTGATTACCATAGAGTGTTACCCATCTGATTACCATAGAGTGTTACCCATCTGAACCCAGAGGAAGGTGATTACCATAGAGTGTTACCCATCTGAACCCAGAGGAAGGTGATTACCATAGAGTGTTACCCATCTGATTACCATAGAGTGTTACCCATCTGAACCCAGAGGAAGGTGATTACCATAGAGTGTTACCCATCTGAACCCAGTAACTGGATTGAAAAGGACTCAGCAGCAAACCGACAGCGTCATGGAGACAAAAAAGGCAGTGTGTGCAGGGGTGTCTGTGTAGATTCTCATTCATGCGGGTCATGGTAGTCAAAGGAACTAAATTGTAAGCAATTAGACTTCTGGGAACTTGAAGACATTTCACCTTTCATCCAAAAGGCTTCTTCAGTTCTGCTCTGATGATGTCAGACCAGATTTTTGCCTTTTGGGTGAATGGTGAAACATCTTCAAGGTCCAAAAAGAAGTCCAATTGTTTACAACTTAGCTCCTTTGACAGTGTGTACAGGGGTATATCTGCTGGCATCTGCACATCATATTCAGCAGGAACAATGGACCCAAGCCAGAAGCAGGCCTTGCCTGCCCCAAAGGCAGCTACAGGAGGGGCAACTATCTGAAAGGCAACTACAGTGGGGGCAACTATCTGAAAGGCAACTACAGTGGGGGCAACTCTCTGAAAAGCAACTACAGTGGGGGCAACTCTCTGAAAAGCAACTACAGTGGGGGCAACTCTCTGAAAGGCAACTACAGTGGGGGCAACTCTCTGAAAAGCAACTACAGTGGGGGCAACTCTCTGAAAGGCAACTACAGTGGGGGCAACTCTCTGAAAGGAGGTGTAAACTACAGGAGGTGTTTTGACAAGAGGAGGAGGGAAATGCCCTCCCACAAAAGCCCCTCCTCCTCTCTTGTCAACACACCTCCTACGACGCCCATTGTGGAAGCCTGGGGGAACCATTGCGTTTAAAAAAGCAAATAAATTGAACAAACATGACATGCACACTCTCTCTTCTAAAACGCTCTTAAACATGCACCATCACACACGCATAGAGGTCTCTTTTGTCTTAAACAAACAGAACTAGCCAAAGCTTTTCCAATAACATGTGTTTCCATGGTAAATTGTCAAAGCATCACGGCCATTTAAATTCACAGGGAGCTTTAAATAATGTTAGCGTTGCTTTATCATGTTTATACAAATGGTCCAACCTGCCAGCGTTAGAGTGGCGCCATCATGTGCCATTCTTTGAACAACTAATCATTTCATCCCTTCACCCCCTGGAAGCAAGAGGAGACTACTGGGACCATCAGCAGAGAACAGAGTCAAGTTTTGAGTTGTATGAGGGAGTAAGTGAATAAATCACATGTCCGATACTTCTTCTCACAAAGTATGTATTTATGAACCGAACGGAAAAATCTGTATTTTTATCTTAGTTGCATTTCCTGCACTGAGAAGCCCTGCTGTTTTATCTGATTCAAGTCATTTTTGAATACATGAACATGCACACTTTCTGTGATTTGTGTTAAACAAAAAAATGAACACATTGATAACATCGTTTCAGTATGCATTTCACGTATGCATGCCAACCCCTCCCAAACATACACACACTGTCAGATTTTTTATTTTATTTTTTTAATTTATGGATAATAAATTTCCCCAGCTTACAAAGCACATTTTTCCCCACCACAGAAATGGTAGCAACATCTGATTTCAGATCTTGATGATTGCCACAGAGAGGGAAAGAAACAAAAATGTGTTTATTCTTTTCTAGCAAGAATGCTGGCCCTCGTGCAACCTTAGCATCAGGGGCCATGCCCGTCGGCCATGTTGGATTGCGAGGGGGATTCTTCCTGTCTGGTGCAGAGAGGCTTTCATTCGCTCCGTGGCACCACCTCCGTACGAATCAATAGGCTGATTGGGTTCCACTTCGGTGGGAAACATCTGCTGTCCGCTGTGTGCCAGACCTGAGCTGCTGTGCTGCGTGCCTGACTGAGCTGCTGTGCTGCGTGCCTGACTGAGCTGCTGTGCTGCGTGCCTGACTGAGCTGCTGTGCTGCGTGCCTGACTGAGCTGCTGTGCTGCGTGCCTGACTGAGCTGCTGTGCTGCGTGCCTGACTGAGCTGCTGTGCTGCGTGCCTGACTGAGCTGCTGTGCTGCGTGCCTGACTGCTGTGTGCCTGACTGAGCTGCTGTGCTGCGTGCCTGACTCAGCTGCGTGCCTGACTGAGCTGCTGTGCTGTGTGCCTGACTGAGCTGCTGTGCTGCGTGCCTGACTGAGCTGCTGTGCTGCGTGCCTGACTCAGCTCCATTCTGTTAGCTCAGCTGCTATTCTATATTCCCCAGACACCTGACATCAATTAGTCTGCCTCGTTTCTTTCCTCCTCTCTTCCTCTCCTCCTCTCCCTCTTCTCTCTCTTCTCCACTCTGCTCCTCTCTTCTCCTCTTCTCCTCTTCTCCTCTCTTCCTCTCCTCCTCTCCCTCTTCTCTCTCTTCTCCACTCTGCTCCTCTCTTCTCCTCTTCTCCTCTCTTCCTCTCCTCCTCTCTCTCTTCTCCACTCTGCTCCTCTCTTCTCCTCTCTTCCTCTCCTCCTCTCCTCCTCTCTCTCTTCTCCACTCTGCTCCTCTCTTCTCCTCTCTTCCTCTCCTCCTCTCCCTCTTCTCTCTCTTCTCCACTCTGCTCCTCTCTTCTCTTCTCCTCTCTTCCTCTCCTCCTCTCTCTCTTCTCCACTCTGCTCCTTTCTTCTCCTCTCTTTCTCTCCTCCTCTCCACCTCTCCCTCTTCTCCACTCTGCTCCTCTCTTCTCCTCTCTTCCTCTCCTCCTCTCCACCTCTCCCTCTTCTCCTCCACTCTGCTCCTCTCTTCTCCTCTCTTCCTCTCCTCCTCTCTCTCTTCTCCACTCTCCTCCTCTCCCTCTTCTCCTCTGCTCTGCTCCCCTCTTCCCCTCTTTTCCTCTCCTCCTCTCCCTCTTCTCCTCGCACTCTACTCCCCTCTTCCCCTCTCCACCTCTCCCTCTTCTCCTCCACTCTGCTCCTCTCTTCCCCTCTTCTCCTCTCTCTTCTCCTCCGCTCTGCTCCCCTCTTCTTCTCTTCTCCCCTCTCTTCCTCTCCTACTCTCCTCCTCTCCCTCTTTTCCTCGCACTCTACTCCCCTCTTCCCCTCTCCACCTCTCCCTCTTCTCCTCCACTATGCTCCTCTCTTCTCCTCTCTTCCTCTCCTGTTCTCCTCCTCTCCCTCTTCTCCTCCACTGTGCACCCCTCTTCCCCTCTTCTCCTCTCTCTTCTCCTCCGCTCTGCTCCCCTCTTCTTCTCTTCTCCCCTCTCTTCCTCTCCTACTCTCCTCCTCTCCCTCTTCTCCTCCGCTCTACTCCCCTCTTCCCCTCTCCACCTCTCCTCCTTCTCCTCCGCTCTACTCCCCTCCTCCCCCTCTCCCCCTCTCCCCCTCTCCTTCTTCTCCTCCACTCTACTTGCCTCTCCCCCTCTCCTCCTCTCCTCACGCTCTACTCCCCTCTTTCCCTCTCCCCCTCTCCCTCTCTCCTTCTTCTCCACTGTGCTCCTCTCTTCTCTCTTCCTCTCCTGTTCTCGTCCTCTCCCTCTTCTCCTCCACTGTGCACCCCTCTTCCCCTCTTCTCCTCTCTCTTCTCCTCCGCTCTACTCCCCTCCTCCCCCTCTCCCCTCTCCTTCTTCTCCTCCACTCTACTTGCCTCTCCCCCTCTCTCTCTTCTCCTCCACTGTGCTCCCCTCTTCCCCCTCTTCTCCTCCTCCGCTGCCCTCTGTCACTCCTGCTTCTCAGTGCTGCTGTCTGATGCGTTACGACTCCTCATTTCCCCTGCTGAACTTTAGTCCAGTTTGAGCACCCAACGTACAAAAAGAAATAGTGTCAAGAACGAGCACTGTATGAATGAAATGCATCTAGCTGTGTCTCCAGGCATGCACACACACACACACACACACACACACACACACATATATGACATGCCACACTTTAATCAAATCTCAGCACCAAAGGTGTAAAAATTGTGAAAATCTGGTGTCAGGAGCAAGCCTCGTATGAATGTAATGTGTAGACAAACATCACTCATAAGGCCCTCGCTCACATGCGAAGGGCAAGCCTCGTATGAATGTAATGTCCAGAAAAGCATCCCTCATAGGGCCTTCGCTCGCATGCAAAGATTAATCTGCAATCAGACGGGAAGCTGGGTCTCTGCCTGCCAGGAGACCATGCCTGTATGAAAAATCATAATCCCTCTCTCTTTCTCTCTCTCTCTTTTTTTCCCTCTGTCTCTCTTTCTGTCTCTCACTCTCTCTCCCTCTCTTTCCCTCTGTCTCTCTTTCCCTCTCTCTCTCTCATTTTCTCTCTGTCTCTTTCTCTCTCTCTCTCTCTCTCTCTCTCTCACTCTTTCTCTCTTTTTCTTTCTCTTTCTCTTTCCCTCTGTCTCTTCCATTCTCCATCCCTCTTTCACAAAGTTATTATTTTGGCAAGGCCTCAAGCAGTGGGCTTATGAATCTTGCCGGCCCCGGTGTGGATATTTATAGCCCTTCTGTTCCCGCATGGCTGGAGAGGTAAAGCCTCCTCGCTGCCCTGGCGTAGCAGAATTCCAGACTCCGGGATTCCAGACTCCGGGATTTATCTCGGTGCCGTACCAACATGACCTCTCCGATCCAGAGAGATCTGTTATTGACGGGAGCGAATCCAGCACACCTCATTCCTCACACACGGACACCCGGGGTCTGGCAAGCACACTCGTTTAACACTGACCTACCCTGATGCTGCACTCATTTAACTCCAGCCAAGCCCGAAGCTGCATTCGTTTAACACTGACCTACCCTGATGGTGCACTCGTTTAACACTGACCTACCCTGATGGTGCACTCCTTTAACTCTAACCTACCCTAATGCTGCACTCTTTTAAAACTGACCTAGCCTAATGGTGCACTCGTTTAACACTTACCTACCCTAATGCTGCACTGGATTAACACTGACCTACCCTAATGCTGCACTGGATTAACACTGACCTACCCTAATGCAGCACTGGATTAACACTGACCTACCCTAATGCTGCACTGGATTAACACTGACCTACCCTAATGCTGCACTGGATTAACACTGACATACCCTGACGCTGCACTCCTTTAACACCGGCCAACTCCAGTGGTGCACTTGTTTAACACAGGCAAACCTCGATGGTGCACTCGTTTAACTCCAGCCAACCCCAATGACACGGAAAGGTAGATCAGCAGTGGCAGCCGTTAGCCGCCAGTGCTGCGCGCCGGGTGTCGACTCGGTCTATTACGCGATCTGAGGGCTTAAAGCAATTTGGTGACTGTGGATTTTAACAAGGTGTGACATGCACTGCGTTCCGCCGACCTGCGCGGAAAAAGGCCACAGGCATACCTTCCTGACACATGTTCACTGCTAAGAGCTCTCATATAACGCCTCCCTCCCCCTCACCCCCCTCTCCAACCCTAAACCCACACACACACACACACAGACTCTCTCTTCCTCAGATTCTCCACTCCTCTCCTTGCTCTGTGTTTAAAACATGAGCTGCGACTGCCAGCATATCTTCCGCACAGATACGTTTGACTTAACAAAAGGGCCCCACAGAAAACAATCACACTATTATCAAACGAGAGAGGAACTGAGGTGAAGAATATAAACTAGAGTGTGGAGGGCTTCCAAATGCCTGGGCTTCGTGGAAAAATGCTCCAATTTGTGTGGGGGAAGATACAACCCTCGTAAAGTTAATGGGCTTTATTTGACAACCCCACTGCCGGGATAAAGCCCACAAATCACTGGATAAAGGTCATGGCGTTCAAATGGATTATTGCTAACCTGCACCTGGCACTCATATCCCACAATGCCTCTGCACCTGGCCCCCATATCCCACAATGCCTCTGCACTTGGCCACCATATCCCACAGTGCCTCTGCAACTGGCGCCCATATCCCACAATGCCTCTGCAACTGGCCCTCATATCCCACAATGCCTCTGCACCTGCTTCCATATCCCACAATGCCTCTGCACCTGGCCCCCATATCCCACAATGCCTCTGCACCTGGCCCCCATATCCCACAATGCCTCTGCAACTGGCCCTTATATCCCACAATGCCTCTGCAACTGGCCCTTATATCCCACAATGCCTCTGCACCTGCTCCCCATATCCCACAATGCCTCTGCAACTGGCCCTCATATCCCACAATGCCTCTGCAACTGGTCCCCCATATCCCACAATGCCTCTGCACCCCCCCCCCCATTTCCCACAATGCCTCTGCACCTGCCCCCCCCATCCCACAGTGCCTCTGCACATCGCCCCCATATCCCACAATGCCTCTGCACCTGGCCTACATATCCCACAATGCCTCTGCACCTGCCCCCCATATCCAACAGTGGGCGCATTTGACTTGAGATAGACGTTTACATCCGTTTGCATCCGTTTGCAGCCTGACGCTGAAAATGTTGCATTGTGGTTAGAAATTGTGTCCGACATGCCCGAAATGTGTGAGGTTGTCACGAGTTGTCACAACAATGCGACCATGACACATGACCCGAAAACTCGCGGGAGCATGACGCTTACAGACAAATCGTACAGACCTTTGCAGTTGCCTCCACACAACTGCAAGTGGCTAGCTAACGCCTCCTCGGTGACGCTACTTTGCCATGGTTGGTTAAAAGTTCACTGACGTCTGTGCAGGTGCATTGTCCGGTGCTCCCCGACTGGACTTGTCATCTAAAGTGTACGTTATTGTACTCCAATTTGAAGATATATCTCTTCTCTTTATTTTTACCTTGTTCTGATGGTTTATCTGACGCTGTCAAGCCCGGCCCATTATTTATTTAATTATTAATCCCATTTCTATTTCATTGTCCGTGTTATATACCTACCTATGGTCTTTGTTTCATGGTTTTGCTGTCTTAGTTTTCATGTTTGTGTTGTGGAGCACTTTGGGGCAACTCGTTTTGTTCCAATGTTAATCTAAACAATAAGAAAGACTCGACTTCAATTAAACTCTCAGTGCACCCCACTACAACCATAGACTGTAGAGGACTACAACCCCCGCCCTCCCTCTCCACACATGGCTTGTGTGTCATCTGCTACGATGATCGGGGAGGCGCGAGCTCAGTCTCGTTAGGTTTTGTGTTCGACTTTATTTTCCTCGTTTAATACCCATCCCTGCTGTGACCAGCAATTCTCGTTGACGTATGCAGCCAGTTGCAGACGGGCGGACTGGAATCTCGAACGAGCCTAATGCTTCTGCACCGGCCCTGATATCCCATAATGCCTCTGCACCTGCCGCCCATATCCCACAATGCCTGGCTGCAGGTTCACAGTTTTTATTCAGGAGTGGTGCTTTGCCACCATTAGGACATTGTGTACACTGATACAGCTATTTGTTAAAAACTGTACAAGGGTCATTTGTGTTTGTTTTATTTTGATGCTTTAGTAGCCTGTAAATATGAATAGCACACACAAATGTTAGCCTTAGGAGTCAAATGTGCATGAGTTCCTGCTGGAGCAGAAGTATGGCTTCCGAAGCATGGCTTGTGCTCAATGCAGAGGATGTCTTTCCAAACCTCTTTCACAGAAGTAAACTGCGCCATTGTTTGGACTGAACTAACGGGTCATTCAGCTATAAAAAAGCTTGCCTCCATTATAATAATAAACTGGCATGTCTTTAAGTTCAATATCACCCCAGGCCACCCTAGCCCACCCCGTCCACTCCCACCACTTCTGATTCCTATAACGAGAGAATGGTAGGAGTTATGATTGCTGGGCGTGCATTCCATTCTTCCATCGCTTCAAACAGCGGATGCTTTACCAGCGAGCTTTATGGTGCACGCTTTCCCCCCTTGGCCCATGAGGAAGTGCAGCGTGGTTTAATTGAGGAAGAATTCTACAGGGTTATTAAACATCGCTCACCACCGGCCTGGGGCAAGTGTATCATCTGCCCAGGGGAACGGGGCAAGTGTATCATCTGCCCAGGGGACCGGGGCAAGTGTGTTATCTGCCCAGGGGACAAGGGCAAGCTATTTCACTTTTGAAGGGGGAAAAAGTATTTGTTGGCGCATCAAAAAAGGTCACTGTAGAGAGCTGTCTGTGCCAGAGTGTAGAAATGTAGTTCTAGTTTCTGCCCCGCTCCTTACCAATATAAGCTATTTAAGACCAAGGTCTTCCTCAAACCTCATCCAACTGACGTGGCTTTGCTACCAACACAAATCTTCATGTCCTCTGTTTGTTTGTTTATGTACTCCTTTTATAAGTTGCTTTGTATAAAAGCGTCTGCTAAATGTAATGTAATGTAACACAAGTCTGAACTGTTTATATTTTTTAAAAGCTCCAGAATGCATAGGACAGAATGTCCCTTTAAAACTGGTGAAATGTGTAATAAAGTGTCAACCTGGTCTTTGGGAT
>CM050220.1:2105000-2107500 GCA_027475355.1 Coilia nasus | reverse complement strand
GAGTTTAGCTTTATCCTTGACAGAGAGGCTGCCATACCAAGCTGTACTACAGTAGAGCATAACGCTCTGGATCACAGATGTAAAAAACATAAAAATTATTTGGGCACTGGCACCAAAAGATCTTAGTCTGCGCAAGAAATATATACGTTGTTGTATTTTTTTACAAGTGAAATCTATGTGGTCAGTCCATGTCAGATTTTGGTCAATCATGACACCCAGGTATTTGTAAGATGGGACTTGAGCGATGTCTGAGTTATGGATTTTAACTTTGGGAAGCTGAAGAGGGGTTTACCAAAGATGACCTCCTCTGTCTTCCCTGTGTTAATGATAAGGTAATTATTATCACACCATTCAATTAACCAGTCCACATCATTTTGGTACAAAGAGCCATCATCGGTTTTAGTGAAAAGAGTGACTAATGTTGAGTCATCTGAATATTTGAAAAGAAATTGATTTGGCACATTGGTGGTGCAGTCTGAGGTATACAGGGTGAACAACCTGGGGGAGCTTATGCAGCCCTGGGGAACTCCAACATTGGTGGTGATGGGAGAAGAAAGTGTGTCATTAACCTTAACCAGCTGTACCCTGTTTGTTAGGAAAGAAAAATACCAATAAATAATATATGGGTTTATCTGAAACTTAATCATTTGGACAGAAGCAAGTTTGGCTGAATTGTGTTGAACGCTGAAGAGAAATCAATAAAAAGTGCCCTAGCATATGTATTGGGTTTGTCTAGATGTTTAGATATGATATGTGTCAGTGCAACCACTGCATCCTCTGTGCTACGGCCTTGTTTATATGCAAATTGATAGGGGTCTTGAAGTCCCCCCATCTGTCTGTTTAAATGTTGGACTATGATTTTTTCTAGTGACTTCATAATCACAGATGTGAGGGCTATTGGCCTATAGTCATTATATTCTTTAGGGCATTTCTTTTTGGGGATAGGCTTAATGTGAGATGTTTTCCATGCTAGAGGGATGTGGTGGGTGTCCAGAGACTGCTGAAAGATGGGTTGCCATACGGGGGCTAGTTCCCAGGCAAATGTTTTTAATATAAGCGCACTGCTGTGGTCAGGCCCTAGGGCTTTCCTTGTGCTATTGCGCTGGAAGGTGCCCCTAACCTCCTCGACAGTTATGGGGATTCTGTCAGAGTAGGACAGGTTAATGGTATTAATTATATTCTCACAGTCACTGAGGTGGGAAGAAGAATCAAACCTGCAAAAAAAGTAGTTCAGTTCATTTGCAAACATGAGTTCATTACCAGTCACAATGAGTTTGTTGGGGGATGACATTCCAGTTATTTTTTTCATATTGTCCCAGAGTCTTTTGGGGTTTTTTTCCTTGAAATTATTCTCCAGCTGATCTCTATGAACCTGTTTAGCTTCCCTTAATTTGTTTTTAAAACCTTCTCCAATTGTTTGCATTTAATCATGTCTTTGCTTTTGAAAGCTGCTTTTTTTCTGTTAATTATTTCTTTGATGTCCTTGGATACAAATCGTTTATTGTTGGGATATATCTTTATACGTTTACTGGGGATAACTAACTGTACACAAAAGTTAATATAATCCGTAGTGACTGAAGTGGTGACATCCAAGGAATTCTGGTCGTGGAATACATCCCAGTTTGTTATTTCAAAACATGCTCTCAGATCCTCGCACGCTTCGGGTGACCAGCATCGTATTTCTCTTTCTACTGCATTGCAGCGTTTCAGTTTAGATTTGTATGTCGGGATGAGGTGAACCACATTGTGATCGGAATTAGCGATGGGAGGTCTAATTTTAGATCCATAAGCATCCTTTACGTTCACATAACATTTATCCAGTAGTCTGTCTTTCCGCGTTTCGCCTTTGACTACTTGATAGAAGCCAGGTAGAACTGCGTCCAATTGGCAGTGATTTAAATCCCCTGCTATAATGGCAGGCGCGTCTGGGTGTTTCTGTAAAAGTTTGTAAACATGGTCCGCAATAGTGGCTGCGGCGATCGAAGCCTTGCCGCTGGGTGGTACGTACACCACACAAAGAAGCACGCACCCAAACTCACGTGGCAGGTAGAAAGGCCTCAGTGTTAAGCAAAGCATCTCAACGTTTGAGTCGCATATTGTGTCTTTGACAGTGAACTGGCGACACCATTGATCATTAAGGAATACACAAATCCCACCGCCCTTGCATTTCCCAGAGTTTTTGTCTCGATCAAGCCGGATCAGAGTGAATCCGTTTATCTCGAAAAGAGAGTCGGGGGCGTTGGACTGCAGCCAGCTTTCCGTGAGACACAGCAGCGAAGCTTCACGAAATTCGGAGCAGTACCTTGCGTGGGTTCGGAGGTCGTCGATCTTGTTGTTCAGGGACCGAAGGTTGCTGAGAATGATTGCAGGTAGCGGAGGTTTGGTGTACCTTCGTCTGAGCCGATTCCGTATTCCACCTCTCCTGCCTCGTTTCCTGCGCGTGGGCCTTCTCAGCTCAGCGGGGATGTCACTCAGGAACGGCGGGGGTGGCAAGGTTGGC
>CM050220.1:2095000-2100000 GCA_027475355.1 Coilia nasus | reverse complement strand
CTCTACTAACCAAGTCTTTACCTAGGTGCTCGTATGAGTCTGTGTGTGCATTGGGTGAGTGTGTCTCAAGTCTTTACCTAGGTGCTCGTATGAGTCTGTGTGTGCAGGGGGTGAGTGTGTCTCAAGTGTCCCTGCTCCGGGATACTTGCCTAAGTGTTTACTCTGTGTTGCTCTACACCTCAGTTAGCTTATTATGTCCTTCTTTTGTAAGTCGCTTTGGATAAAAGCGTCTGCTAAGCATAATGTAGCCTAATGTAATGTTATTTCCCTCCATATCCGACTGAGAAGGTCGTTAACAAATGTCACAAAAAGCACTTTCGATATCCCCCTCAACCCCTTTCAGCCATAAATACTCAATTTCCCAGTCTTTCTTGTACCCACAACCTTTTTTTTTTAATTGGTGGAGGCGGTGCCTCAGACTCAGTCTCAGCGGTTTCTTTCTCCATTTTTCGAACTGGAAAGTTCCTTCCCAGTGTGTGCATACAATGTCATGACAACAAGGAAAAAGTTGACCACAACCATAGACAACAACCTCGTCAGTTGTTTAACTGAGGGGTGAATGTGACGACAGGGGCGTGCTGAATTGTCATTTAATGTTCATTTGGCTGCCTGGGTCTCGGGGAGATAAAGTGACAAACTTTTTATTTTTGAGCAAGCATGATTATGCGGGACACGGTCTCAATTTGCGGGACGCGTGAATTGGGCTTCAAACGCTGTACATTCACGCACGACGCGGGACGGGTGGTCACCCTAACACACACACACACACACACACACACACACACACACACACACACACACAAGCTTAGCTTAGCTTTGGCTTACACACACGCACACACACAAGCTTAGCTTAGCTTTGGCTTGCACACACACACACACACACACACAAGCTTAGCTTAGCTTTGGCTTGCACTTTACCCCCACCCCTCCCCATTTTTGTACCCCCCAACACCACACACACATGCACACACCATCATGCATCACATTGCTTTGCATATTTCTGTTCGACACACTACATTGGTTCTCTTCCTTTCTCTGATGTGTGGTGCCTGGAAAAATACAGGCCAAAACAAAGCTAGCAACCAAAATAAACACCGTAACCGACATGGAGTCAGCTCTCACGTCACTGCACTCAAATCTGCAGCCATAGACTTCTTACATAGACCTTTGGTAGTGGAGGAGTGAAGTGGATCAGTATGAATTTAGCTGCAGCAGTGGTGGGACCAGAGCAGCTTTCCTCCAAGGAACATTCTAGAACCTTTAGTGGCAGCCATGTTGTGTACCACTGAGAGGATCGTCCAGCATTAGTCTGGAGAAGTAGACATGAACCCTTACGCGGGAACACACTGAGTGTACGCCAAATACTGTGAGAAAAGAGGAGAGGAGGGAAGAGAAGAAAAGAGAGGAGATAAAAGGAGAAGACAAGAGAGGAGAAGAGAAGAGAAGAGAAGAGAAGAGGAGAGGAGAGAAGAGAAGAGAAGAGGAGAGAAGAGAAGAGAAAAGAAAAGGAGAGAAGAGGAGAGGAGAGGAGAGAAGAGGAGAGAAGAGAATAGAAGAGAAGAGAAGAGAAGAGAAGAGAAGAGAAGAGAAGAGAAGAGAAGAGAAGAGAAGAGGGGAGAAGAGGAGAGAAAAGAAGAAAAGAGAAGAGGAGAGGAGGAAAGAGGAGAGGAGAGAAGAGAAGAGGAGGGAAGAGAAGAAAAGAGAGGAGATAAAAGGAGAGAAAAGAAGAAAAGAGAAGAGAAGAGAAGAGAAGAGAAGAGAAGAGGAGAGAAGAGAAGAGAAGAGAAAAGAAAAGGAGAGAAGAGGAGAGGAGAGAAGAGAAGAGGAGAGCAGAGGAGAGACACTAGCTGTCTGGCCACCGGTGTCTGTTATCCGTCAGTGGCAGTTCTGCAGTGGTCCTCAGACAGGTGCTTCTCCCCAGAATGTAGATGTGCCAGCCCAGAGCTCAGAGCTCACATACACACACACACACACACACACACACACACACACGAGACGTGCATGCGTGCATGAGTGAGTGAGTGAGTGAGTGAGTGAGTGAGTGTGTGTCCAAGAGAGATCATAACTGCTGTGTCAAAGTCAGCCTCTGCAAGCTGCTCAGAAGAATGAGATGCATTCCAGGAATTTGCGTGGGGACAAAAGCTGCAGACGTGTTCTTTTTGTGTCCTACCACGCTGCGCTCTCTCTCTCTCTCTCTCTCTCTCTCTCTCTCTCTCTCTCTCTCTCACACACATACACACACACCCAATTAAAAATGCTGTGCTGTTACATAAAGCCTGAAGAACCGACCCAAAACAATATGCTGAGCCATGACAAGCCTGTAGGCAGCCAACATGGTTAGGCAATAGCAGCACTACAGTGTGTGTGTGTGTGTGTGTGTGTGTGTGTGTGTGTGTGTGTGTGTGTGTGTGTGTGTGTGTGTGTGTGTGCACATGTGAGTATGTTCGTCTGGATGCATGCATTTGTGCAGGTGAGTGTGTGTGTGTGTGTGTGTGTGTGTGTGTGTGTGTGTGTGTGTGTGTGTGTGCACATGTGAGTATGTTCGTCTGGATGCATGCATTTGTGCAGGTGAGTGTGTGTGTGTGTGTGTGTGTGTGAATGTGCACATGTGAGTATGTTCGTCTGGATGCATGCATTTATGCAGGTGAGTGTGTGTGTGTGTGTGTGTGCGTGTGTGTGTGTGTGTGTGTGTGAATGTGCACATGTGAGTATGTTCGTCTGGATGCATACATTTGTGCAGGTGAGTGTGTGTGTGTGTGAGTCAGTGTGTGTGTGTGTGTGTGTGTGTGTGTGTGTGTGTGTGTGTGTGAATGTGCACATGTGAGTATGTTCGTCTGGATGCATGCATTTGTGCAGGTGAGTGTGTGTGTGTGTGTGTGTGAGCATCCCTCTATTATTGTGGTATATTTAAATGTATGCATATGTGTGTGTGTGTGTGTGTGTGTGTGTGTGTGTGTGTGTGTGTGTGTGTGTGTGTGTGTGTGTGTGTGTTTCCAACAATGCTGATTCATGGCTTTTCACACACTTCCATTTCTCTCATAAATGTCCTCTAACTGGTCTAAATTCCTCGTTGCTGCAGTACCACCAGCAGCCTCTAGTGGGCCCTGACGAGCACTCAAAGCTCTACTGCAGCAAAATGTGCTTTGCTGACTACATGGTAATGAGTCCATGTAACTGGACCGGCAAATATAGTAGTACACTGAGCTAAACTTATAGAGGTCAATCTAGTTTTCTTAAACTCATTATAAAAGTCACCAGGTTTTTGAAATGCAGACATACCACTTAAATAAACAGCTTAAATTTTTAAAGTTTTTGAAATGCAGACATAAACAGCTTAAATCCTGATAAGATGCTGTTGATGGTTTAGGCCTCACAGCCTATGAAATACACAATTCACCATCCTGAATGAAAGGAGGAGTACATGACCTGGTCCAGTCAGCAACGGTGTCCTAGTTACAAGGCCAAGACTGTCTTGCTTTAACTTCACACTGTTTGGAAGCAGGCAGGCAGGTACACAGGTTGGCAGGCAGGCAGACAGACAGACACAGACACACAGTCAGACAGACAGACAGGCAGACACACAGACACACAGTCAGACAGGCAGACAGACAGATGGCCGGACAGACAAACAGACAGGCAAACACAGACACACAGTAAGACAGACTGGCAGACACACAGACAGATGGATATTACTGTTAAGTGCTGTATAGTAATAATATGTTTTCCCTCTTTAGAAGAGACACAGCAGCCTCTTTTGAATGACAAACATGCCGCGCTCTGCCTGACTGGGATGATGGAGTCTTACACTCCACACAGAGGAGAGATCAGCAGAGAGGAGAGATCAGCAGAGAAGAGAGGAAAAGAGATCAGCAGAGATCAGCAGAGAAAAGATCAGGAGAGATGAGCAGAGGAGCAATCAGCAGAGAAGAGAGATTAGCAGAGAAGAGAGATTAGCAGAGAAGAGATCAGGAGAGATTAGCAGAGAAGAGATAAGCAGAGAAGATAGATCAGCAGAGGAGAGATCAGCAGAAAAGAGCAGGAGAGTCAGCAGAGAAGAGCAGGAGAGATCAACAGAGAAGAGAGAGGGAGAGATCAGGACAGATCAGCAGAGAAGAGAGATCAGCAGAGAAGAGAAGAGGAGAGATCCGGAGAGATCAGCAGAGAAGAGCAGGAGAGATCAGCAGAGAAGAGAGCAGGAGAGATCAGGAGAGAAGAGATCAGCAAAGAAGAGAGATCAGCAGAGAAGAGATCAGCAGAGATCAGCAGAGAAGATAGGAGGAGAGATCAGGAGAGAAGAGAGATCAGCAGAGGAGAGATCAGCAGAGAAGAGCAGGAGAGATACGCAGAGAAGAGATCAGCAGAGAAGAGCAGGAGAGATCAGCAGAGAAGAGAGATCAGCAGAGGAGAGATCAGCAGAGATCAGCAGAGAAGAGAGGAGGAGAGATCAGCAGAGAAGAGAGGAGAGATCAGGAGAGATCAGCAGAGAAGAGAGATCAGCAGAGAAGAGAGGAGGAGAGATCAGCAGAGAAGAGAGGAGAGATCAGGAGAGATCAGCAGAGAAGAGAGATCAGCAGAGATCAGCAGAGAAGATAGGAGGAGAGATCAGGAGAGATCAGCAGAGAAGATAGGAGGAGAGATCAGGAGAGATCAGCAGAGGAGAGATCAGCAGAGAAGAGCAGGAGAGATCAGCAGAGAAGAGATCAGCAGAGAAGAGCAGGAGAGATCAGCAGAGAAGAGAGATCAGCAGAGGAGAGATCAGCAGAGAAGAGAGTGAAGGCCAGATAGGAGAAGAAGATGGCTGCTGTCTGTGTCTTTTCACTATCATCACACAATTTTTTTTCTCTCTCTCTCTCTCCCTCTTTTTCTCACTCCCCCCCCTCCCCCTCACTCTCTCTCTCCTCAACTTTCACCTTCAATTGCACTGCTTTTTGCTCTGGACGTGCCCAATGAAGCGGGCTGATTGTTGTGTGTGTGAGGTGTGTGTGTGTGTGTGTGTGTGT
>CM050220.1:2062500-2080000 GCA_027475355.1 Coilia nasus | reverse complement strand
TGTGCTGTGCTGTGCTGTGCTGTGCTGTGCTGTGCTGTGCTGTGCGGTGTGCTGTGCTGCGCTGCACTGCACTGCGCAGGGTTGCTGTCGGGCCGGCATAATGCTCACTCAGCTCCTCTGTGGTCCTGCTCACTCCCACTGTCCCCGTCCCGGCGGCTCCCAGCTCAGGGCCTGAGGTCGGCCTGGCAGGGCAGCGCGGGCCCCTGGCCTCCGCCTCAGCGCCAGCTCAACGCCCGCCGCTATATTTAAAGCCTAATTGTTGTTGTGGAGACGCTCACGAAACAGCGCCACCGCGTTAACCCCTTGCCCGGAACTGCAAACTGTCTCAGCCCCCTAGAGGGAGGGAGAGAGAGAGAGAGAGCGAGAGAGAAAGAGAGAGAGAGAGAGAGAGAGAGAGAGAGAGAGAGAGAGAGAGAGAGGGAATGAGAGGGAGGGAGGGAGAGGTAGAGAGGGAGTAAGTAAGAGAGAGAGAGGGAGAGAAAGAGAGAAAGAGAGAGAGAGAAAGAAGGAGGGAGGGAGAGAGAGTGAGGGAGAGTGTTTGTGTGTGTAAACCACAATTCCACCAAATACTACACACACACACATACACAGATACCACAGGGATGTATTCTATTTCACACACAGAGACACAATCACAGACATATATAGACTCTTACTCTACGCCGTCTATGCTGAACACAAGCAGTTTACACAGCACTGATAGACGATCACAGCCAGACATACACGCCAACTCTCCAGCCAATATCGGCTACATATGTGCCTGGCCTGTGCAGTCTATCAGGTTACACATTGAAATGCATGAGCGTTTCTGTAGTTGCAGTACTTATAAATGTAATTTACATTCAGATCACACACATGGGCATCCAGAAGCATACTGTACATACCACATGGCTTATACTGTATATAACATACATGTCACATACAAGCACACCTCTTACAGTAATCTCCTCTCCCCACCTCTACTCTCCTCTCTCTTTCTATCTCTCCTTTTGTGCTGTCTGTCTCTCCCCCTCTCTCTTTCTCTCTCTTTCTGTCTCCCTTTCTTGCTGTCTTTTTGGCTTTCTATCCTCTCCTTTGCTTCTCTCTTTTTGTCTTTTAGACACACACACACACACACACACACACACACACACACACACACACACACACACACACACACACACACACACACACACACACACACACACACACACACACAACGCACACATACATACACACTACACAAAGTAGACTTCAGTTTGAAATCCCCTCCCTCACGTAGTTAAGATTTTCCAAATAGCTGTGCCGACCACAGAATAGTTTCCCTCGTTTTGTGGCAAACAAAATACTGGAGACTCACCCCTTCCTCGCATGGCCACCTCGCTGAGCGAGACAGCGAGGGAGCGCAGAGGAGGCAGAGAGCAGCGCTCCAGCGTGGAGCGTCGAGGCTCCGCGCTCGTATTTTAGTGTGGGGGTTGGGTTGGGGGGTTGGGGTTTGGGGAGGTGGGGGAGTAGGGAGTCACAATTACAGCGCTGACACCACAGTGGCTGACTGGTGATTATCTGGTAGTAGAACCCTCTTACTAAGGTCGCACTTCACCATGTAATATGATTAAGGCCTGGAGGCTTAAATCAAAACCTCTGCCTGTCTCTGCGAGGAGAAAAAAACAACCAGCCTGGAGAGAGAGAGAGAGAGAGAGGGAGACAGAGAGAGCAGGAGAGAGAGCAGGAGTGAGAATAGGGTGAGAGGAGTGGAGAGAAGAGGAGAGGAGAGGAGAGGAGAGGAGAGGAGAGGAGAGGAGAGGAGAGGAGAGGAGAGGAGAGGAGAGGAGAGGAGAGGAGAGGAGAGAGAGAGAGAGAGGAGAGGAGAGAGGAGAAAGAGTTCAAAGGTCAACAGACAGGGGTTATAGAGGTGAAAAGACTGTGTAAAGGCTTAAGAAGCTTTAGGGGGTGGTGGGGGCTGTTTGCATGCTGAAATACATGCAGAGATACAGCATGTGAAATGTCATATCCAGTCATTTTATTTCCACAGCACATTTAAGAAACAACAAGGGGTTGACCCCAAGTATTTAATATGAGGCAGCCCACAGATTACAAGCTGAGAAGTAAAGTGAACATAAAAACTTAAAATACTGTAAAAAGATAAATAGGTAAATAAATACAATCATAATACAGTAATATACATGCACAATACATACAGTAAATACTCAGAAAAAGAACACAGACCTACTCAAGCAAAAAACATACCCACACACATAAAAACACACATAAACACACACACAAACTCTCTCTGTCACACACACACACACACACACACACACACACACACACACACACACACACACACACACACACACACACATTGTTATCCTTACCCTGCTGACTCTGAGCACTCCGTGGCCTTGAGGTCATGCCCACCCAGGCAAGGCCCAGACGGACACACGGGGTCCGACACACGTCACCCCTTTCTTTCTGAGCTGTGTTACCGACCCGATCAGCTATCCGTCGCAGGGCCCCTGAACTGGAGCCAAGTCTGAGTGTGTGTGTGTGTGTGTGTGTGTGCCACTGATAGCATTGACCGCCGGGGCCAGCCTCGGGAATCACCACATCAGATTTACGTTCCCACAAAACGTTGACAAAGGCGTCTGAGTTCATCTGCACTCCACCTCCTCTTATTGCATTAAACAAGCCCACGGTTTTGGTTTTCTTTTCCTTTTTGTTTTCTAATGTTTTCTTTTTTTCATCTCAGCTGTAATTTTTGGTTTTGTGCTAAGAGTATTTTTTTTTTTTTTTTTTTTTTTTTTGATATCTGGGCAATATTGGTTCCGGAACTGTACATGAGGCAGCAAAATGTTTGAGTTTACAAAACGCAGAAAGAGGAAGAGAGAGAGGAAAGTGGCGGAGTAAATAGATACGATTCCTTTTGTTCAGCCCCGGGAGGCATACGTGATGTATGCCATCACCCCCTCTGTCCCCACACACTTATCTGGGTGACCCATCAGAGACCATGCCAGCGCTGGGTTTATGTCTTTACAAATCAGGCCATTGTTGCCCTCTGAGACACTACCTAACACCCACATCTGCGAGTAGGATAGCAAGGCCCATGTCACACATTAATAGCTACAAATTTAGTTACAGTTATACAGTTATAATATTTAGCAGACAGTTTTCTCCAAAGCGACGTACGGCAATATGAAACAGCATATTACAAACAAAAATACTGGGCTAACGTTTTGAAATGTCACAAAAACATTACAGAAGTAAGGGAGCAAGCCGTAAACTTTGCAATAGCGTCTGTAAAATCTATATTTATTAAAGTAGCTTTTTTGTGGCAGTGGCGTGCTACGGTGACAGTCATTTCTGTGAAGCAGTACCTTTTTAGAAAACCGAACTTTTCAACCTGCACTTTGGGTACTCCGCTGAGTGAAAAAGCGCTAAATATAGGCAGTCCATTTACCATTTATAAAAGCCCTCCAAGATCTTTTTTGAGGCTCGCTCAAATCAGACTTCTGAATGTCAAGCTGTCTGTGAACCGGTGTGCCCTCCATGGAGACTCGTCTGAGGCCCCGCGGATGGATGTCTGCTTGACATGGCCTTGCCCCTCTGCCTCGCGTGGCACAGCATGGTGTGTACGGTATACGGCCTGGGCTCGTACCCATGTGGTCCGCAGCAATCTGGGCCGCACAGACGGTAATTTCTGTCAGGATGATATATCCCGCATGGGCCGCTCTCTGGGGCATCCGGACGTCAGCCGACCACATCTGCACTGTCAGCTCCGCCGCTATTCTTAGCAGGGACATGGGAGCTAATGACCCCACAGAAGCATTGTTTATCTCGCTGAGATGTCTTTGAACACACTCCCCACCCTCACCCTCACCATCACCACCCCCAACCCCAAGCATACAAATACACACACACACACACACACACACACACACACGTCTCTTCCAAATCCCTCTCTTTGTGTCTTTGCCTCTCTCTCTCTCTCTCTCTCTCTCTCTCTCTCTCTCTCTCTCTGGCTTTCTGTTTGGGTCTCTCATCCAAAAACAGAAACCTCTTTTGGTTAAGGAAGTGTTTAATGGCCACCATGCCCTCATCGTGTGGAATGTTTGTATAGAGCGACACCACATCCAAAGTGGTAAGGAACAAGTTCTGAGTTGCGCCATCAATTTGAGTGTTGGAGAGCTGTTTGATAAAGTCATTGGTGTCACGTAAGTATGAGGGGAGTTTTACCACCAGTGGCCTTAAAATGCGGTCAATGTACAAACATAATGGCTCCAAGAGGCTATCGTTGCACGCAACTATAGGGCGACCTGGAGGCTTTTCTAATGTTTTATGTCCCTTAGGCAAGATGTATGTCACAGGTGTCACAGGGTGATTAGTAGTGAGAAATCTCAGTTCCGTTTGACTGACGTACCCTTTGTCGAATGAGTTGTTAAGGAATGCATCGATGTTTCTTCTGAAGTCAGGGGTTGGATTTTTGGCCAATTTCACATAGCATCTGTCATTAGATAGCTGTGATACAATTTCAGCTCTGTACTCATCCCTGTCCATCAATACAATGCCACCACCCTTATCGGCCGGTTTCCATACGACTTCTTGTCTCTTCCCCAATTGGATGAGGATTTGTCTTTCCTGATTCCCATGGCTGTTAAAGTTGGTATCGAGAAGGATGTTGTCAATGTCTCTGTCCACCAGATTACAAAAAGTGGTGATGGCTGCATTGTTGACTGGCGGACAGAACTGACTCTGGTCTTAAAGGCTGTGCCTGGTTCTCACGTTCTAACAGCTGTGCTTGTTCGGATCGAGTGATGTTAGCTATCTCTGTCTGAGGACTATCTTTACTGTAAAAGTACCTTAGTTTCAGAGATCTATAAAATCGGAACAACTCCATTTTGAGTTTAAATGGGTCCGTGGGTGTGGGGGGGACATATGACAAGCCTTTATTAACAATCTGCTGTTCAGGAGGGTTTAATTGTGTTTTGGAGAGATTGAAGACAAGTTGTTGCCGGTCTGTGTTTTCTATGCCATCATCAGCTGTTATGTTACTTTCAATTAAAATCTCCCTTGTGTCTTGCTTCTGCCTCTTCCCCTTCCCACGTCGCCCCCTCCTCGTTCTCCTTCGGTCATGGTGTTGCGGGCACGCAATGTGCGCGCTGGAGTCACCATACGGTGCTTGGCGTTCTTTTCGCCCTCGGATAAAAAATCCCCATCAGACTCAGTGATGTATTCGGAGCTCAGGCCAGAGGTGTATGGGGTCGCATCACGGAAGCGTACCTGTTTTCTTGGTCTGGTGGCAGGTGTCGCCGCTTGGAGACGCCAGTGGTTCACTTTTCCATTACGATAATCCATTGCATCTCTGCGCAGTTTGCTTAACTTATTCTTCTGTGTCTCCTCCTGGTACTTATGCATTATGGCTTGCATTCCATGTGTGTGTGTGTAAATGGGGACTTCCGGTTGAGCATGTAAGCGTAGTGGAGTGTGTGTGTGTGTGTGTGTGTGTGTGTGTGTGTGTGTTTGAGTGGAGTACGCACAAGTGTTTGCAGTCACATCTGCTCCCCTCTGTTGGCTAGGGCCCCATACTAGACATAGGCCAATATATCGGTTGGCTAGGGCCCCATACTAAAGATAGGCCGATATATCAGTGGGCTAGGGCCCATACTAGAGATAGGCCGATATATCAGTTGGCTAGGGCTCCATAGTAAAGACAGGCTGATTTATCAGTTGGCTAGGGCCCCATACAGGCCGATATATCAGTTGGCTAGGGCCCCATAGTAAAGATAGGGCAATATATCACTTGGCTAGGGCTCCCATACTAAAGATAGGGCGATATATCACTTGGCTAGGGCTCCCATACTAAAGATAGGCCGATATATCAGTTGGCTAGGGCTCCATAGTAAAGACAGGCTGATTTATCAGTTGGCTAGAGCTCCCATAGTAAAGATGGGCCGATATATCAGTTGGCTAGGGCTCCATAGTAAAGACGGGCAGATTTATCAGTTGGCTAGCGCCGCCACACTAAAGATAGGCCGATATATCGTTAAACATGTCTGCATGGGCTAATATCCGCATAATATTAGGCCAATTCATAGAGAAAGTCCGTCCTATTTGTCATTGTGATCACACGGCACATTACAGCACACACAATAAAATTCAACCTCTGCAGAGACAGTAGTCAGTGATCACTCAGACAGAGGGAGTCGAGGACAGAGTCAGTAATCACTCAGACAGAGCGAGTCGAGGGAAGACTAACTGATTACTCCGCCAGAGCAAGTCGAGGACAGAGTTAATGATCATTCAGACAGAGCGAATCGAGGACAGAGTTATTGATCACTCAGACAGAGTGAGACGAGGACAGAGTAAGTGATTATTCAGACAGAGCGAGTCCAGGACAGTCACTGATCACTCAGAGTGAGTTGAGGACGGAGTCCGTGATCACTCAGGCAAAGCTAGTCGAGGACAGAGTCCGTGATCACTCAGACAGAGCGAGTCGAGGACAGAGTCAGTGATCACTCAGACAGAGCGAGTCGAGGACAGAGTCACTGATAACTCAGACAGAGTCAATTGAGAACAGTCAGTGATCACTCAGACAGAGCGAGTCGAGGACAGAGTCCGCGCCCGCTCGGCGGTGGCAGGATGTTGGGAGCCCGGGTGGCAGGGCCGGTGATTAATTGGTGTAATTATCTTGAGTGAGGAGTCATCTGCTCTTATTGATTGCAGGAGCCATTTGGGGGATTGAGGGGTGTACAAATGTGTGCGCACAGCGGACGAGAGGGTCATTAAAGGGAACCTCTGCGTCTGTCTGCTCCAGCATAGCGTTCCTTTGCACCCCACACACACACACCTTCACCTACACACACACAGCGGACGAGAGGGTCATTAAAAGGAACCTCTGCGTCTGTCTGCTCCAGCATAGCGTTCCTTTGCACCCCACACACACACATACACACACACACCTTCACCTACACACACACAGCGGACGAGGCTTCATGAGGCTTCTGATTGGACGGAGAGGCTCAATAACACCAGTGTCCCAGGAGGATGGGCATTAATCCCCACCATTACTCCACAACGCTCAGCACAGTGGCATACCAATGCCCCATTTAGGGCCTGTGTGTGTGAAGGAAAGAGTGGCTGTGTGTGTGTGATGTGTGCATGTATTTGTGTGTGTGTGTGATCCTGCCCTGGGAACACACTGCGTAATTACAGTGGGTCTGGAGCAGGCCTGACCTTGCGCTGGGTTTTACAGAGCAACAGCTCCAGAGGGGACACAGAGTAGGAGTGACCCAGAGTAGGAGTGACCCAGAGTAAGAGTGACCCAGAGTAGGAGTGACCCAGAGTAGGAGTGACCCAGAGTAAGAGTGACCCAGAGTAGGAGTGACCCAGAGTAGGAGTGACCCAGAGTAGGAGTGACAGAGTAGGAGGGACCCAGAGTAGGAGTGACCCAGAGTAGGAGTGACCCA
Source organism: Coilia nasus (assembly GCA_027475355.1). NCBI lineage: Eukaryota > Metazoa > Chordata > Actinopteri > Clupeiformes > Engraulidae > Coilia > Coilia nasus. Next base: position 2,072,558 of record CM050220.1, on the reverse strand, counting down.
GAGTAAGAGTGACCCAGAGTAAGAGTGACCCAGAGTAGGAGTGACCCAGAGTAAGAGTGACCCAGAGGGGACACAGAGTAGCAGTGAGAGTAGGAGTGACAGAGTAACCCCACCCCTTCTCGCCCCCTCTCGCCCTCTCCCTACTGTTACCCCCCCTCTGCCCTGCCCTCTCCCTACTGTTACCCCAGTCACGCCCCCTCTGCCCTGCCCTCTCCCTACTGTTACCCCCCCTTTCGTCCCCTCTGCCCTCTCCCTACTGTTACCCCCCTCACGCCCCCTCTGCCCTGCCCTCTCCCTACTGTTACCCCCCCAAGCCCCCCCTGCCCTCCCCCTACTGTTACCCCCCCTCTCGGCCCCTCTGCCCTGCCCTCTCCCTACTGTTACCCCCCTCACACCCCCTCTGCCCTGCCCTCTCCCTACTGTTACCCCCCTCACGCCCCCTCTGCCCTGCCCTCTCCCTACTGTTACCCCCCTCACGCCCCCTCTGCCCTGCATTCTCCCTACTGATACCCCCCTCACGCCCCCTCTGCCCTCCCCCTACTGTTACCCCCCCCTCTCGGCCCCTCTGCCCTCCCCCTACTGTTACCCCCCCCTCCCCACGCCCCCCCCTGCCCTCCCCCTACTGCCCATATAAAAGCCTCCACACACAGATCAAACCGAGGTCCCCTAGCCCCACTGCACTGCTATACTTAGTGCTTCAATGGGCCATCTCGTTAGAATTGTCCCTTCAGGGCACCCATAACAATTCACCTGCGCTTCCCTGTCACTCAACCGGGAGGTCTCCTAGCGACACACATGAAGGTCAGTGCTGTCCAAACACACAAACACACACGTGCCATTCTGGACTGGCACACACTACAGTGTATGTAAAGGCAATGATGTATGTTTATGTGTATGTAAAGGCAATGATGTATGTTTATGTGTATGTAAAGGCAATGATGTATGTTTATGTGTATGTAAAGGCAATGATGTATACTTAATAGGGCTGTGGGCTGGGGGGCATTAGGTGTATTACAAAGGTGATGTTTTATAGCTGTATGTGAAGATAATGCTGTATGTTATATGGTGGTGGGATGGGGGTGGTGGGGGGGGCACTACGGTGTATGTAAAGGCAATGTTTAATGTTTATGTGTATGTAAAGGTAATGTTTAATGTTTATGTGTATGTAAAGGTAATGTCTGACATTTATGTGTATTTAAAGGTAATGTTAAAGTTTTATGTATATGGTATATGTAGAGGTAATGTTTGACATTTATGTATATGTAAAAGTAATGGTTAATGTTTATGTATATGTAAAAGTAATGGTTAATGTTTATGTATATGTAAAAGTAATGGTTAATGTTTATGTATATGTAAAAGTAATGGTTAATGTTTATGTATTTTAGACTGCACAGCCGACTCCACACAAACACACAGCGTTGCAATGACCTTGAAAAAAGCGGTCGGCGACTGAGACGGGCAGTGAGAGAGAGATGGGCAGTGAGAGAGACGGACACTGAGAGACGCGGACACTGAGAGAGAGAGACGGGCAGTGAGAGAGAGACACTGAGAGAGAGAGACGGGCAGTGAGAGAGAGACACTGAGAGAGAGACGGACAGTGAGAGAGAGACGGGCAGTGAGAGAGAGACACTGAGAGAGAGAGACGGGCAGTGTGAGAGAGACGGGCAGTGAGAGAGAGGCGGGCAGTGAGAGAGAGACACTGAGAGAGAGAGACGGGCAGTGAGAGAGAGACACTGAGAGAGAGACGGACAGTGAGAGAGAGACGGGCACTGAGAGAGAGACACTGAGAGAGAGAGACAGGCAGTGTGAGAGAGACGGGCAGTGAGAGAGAGGCGGGCAGTGAGAGAGAGACACTGAGAGAGAGAGACGGGCAGTGTGAGAGAGACGGGCACTGAGAGAGAGACACTGAGAGAGAGAGATGGGCAGTGTGAGAGAGACGGGCAGTGAGAGAGACGGGCACTGAGAGAGAGACACTGAGAGAGAGAGATGGGCAGTGTGAGAGAGACGGGCAGTGAGAGAGAGACACTGAGAGAGAGACGGACAGTGAGAGAGAGACGGGCAGTGAGAGAGAGACGGACAATGAAAGAGAGACGGACAGTGAGAGAGAGACACTGAGAGAGAGACGGGCAGTGAGAGAGAGACACTGAGAGAGAGACGGGCAGTGAGAGAGAGACGGACAATGAAAGAGAGACGGACAGTGAGAGAGAGACACTGAGAGAGAGAGATGGGCAGTGTGAGAGAGACGGGCAGTGAGAGAGAGACACTGAGAGAGAGAGACGGGCAGTGAGAGAGAGACACTGAGAGAGAGAGACGGGCAGTGTGAGAGAGACAGGCACTGAGAGAGAGACGGGCAGTGAGAGAGACGGGCACTGAGAGAGAGACGGGCAGTGAGAGAGAGAGACGGGCAGTGTGAGAGAGAGACACTGAGAGAGAGACGGGCAGTGAGAGAGAGACACTGAGAGAGATGGACAGTGAGAGAGGCGGACACTGAGAGAGATGGACAGTGAGAGAGAGACGGGCTATCCTCTCTGCCCCCCCCGATCTGCCCCTCCAGAGAGCCATTTATTTAAGAGGCTTCAAATCCTATTATGTTTATTGTGTGCAGTTGGGGGGGGGGTGGGTGACGGTGGGACGGAGGGGTCCGGAAGGACGTCCGAGTGAGCGAGAGAAAACGGAGCAGTCTGCGAAACCACCAGCTGACATACACGATGTCTGACACTTAGCATTAGCATGTATTACAGCTTCTATCTGGACGGAGAAATTTTAAAAGTGTTTTTTTTTCTTTTGTCCTTTAAAATGTCCCTAGGTATGGACTAATGTGACAGCTCTCATAAAGTACACAAGGAGGACAAAGTCCAAAATGCCTTGTGCATACAAAATAGTCAAACTCTAAATCATACTTGGCTCTGACAGAGATGATGTCTGACACTTAGCATTAGCATTTATCAGTGCTCTCTCTGGACAGAGAAATGTTAAAAGTGATTTTTTTCCTTTGTCCTTTAAAATTACCGTAGGTAAAGACACAGAGGACAGAGCCCAAGATGTGCTGTGCATACAAAACAGCCCCGAAATTACAAATCACAGTCTGCACTGACAATACAATGTCTGACTCTTAGCATTAGAGTGAGCATTAGCCTGATTTAGCCCAGGACATCACAGCCTGCACTGACTCTTAGCATTAGAGTAAGCATTAGCGTAATGTAAGTGTAATGTAAGCTATCACAGTGTACACAATAAATATAAAAATATAAAATAAATATAAAAAAGACATCTTTATTTAAATGTTGTTAAGTAAAACATTAAAAACCTACTAAAAAAAGCAATTTAGCATGCAGCAAAGGACAGTAGCCTTCTAGGTTGCATGAAAATTGAAAATAAAATAAAAAACAGGCAAAGAAATGGACAAGGGCAAAACAGACATCGCGGATTCACTCACGGCTCTGTATTGTGTCTGTAAATCATTCTCCTAGACATGCACATGAACAGACGAAGGCACACACACACACACACACACACACATATACTGGGAGATGGGGGTGGGGGGTACAGACACATACATCTTAGGTACAGAATACTGCCACACATACACTTGCACAGAAGAATAAACATGTACACACACACCCACACAAAGACACACACACACACACACAGCTCAATTTGCTTTATTGCATGAGTGTGGCGGGCGCTTCTGCAGCCTCCCCTCACAAGGTGACCCTGTGCCTCTCTTCTCCTCTCCTCTCCTCTCTCCTTCTCTCTCTTCCTCTCCTTCTTTCTCTCTTCTCCTCTCCTCTCCTCCTCTACTCCTCTCTCTCTTTTTCTCTCCTCCTCTACTCCTCTCTCTCTTTTCCTCTCCTCCTCTCCTCTACTCTTCTCTCCTCCTCTCCTCTCCTCTCCACTTTTTAGGGCAAATTAAACCCCGCTACACATTCCTCACCAACACAACCATCACATTTGTATGTGTGTGTGTGTGTGTGCAATCATATGAGTCACCGTGTGTGTGTGTGTGTGTGTGTGTGTGTGTGTGTGTGTGTGTGTGTGTGTGTGTGTGTGTGTGAGTGTGAGTATGTGCAAGCATATGAGTGACCATGTGTGTATATATGTGTATATGTGTGTGTGTGTGAGTGTGTGTGTGTGCGCGTCTGCGAGCATATGAGTGATCGTGTGTGTGTATGAGTGTGTGTGTGTGTATGCAAGCATACTGTATGAGTGGCCATGTGTGTATGTGTGTATGTGTGTGTGTGAGTGTGAGTGAGTATATGAGTGACTGTGTGTTTGTGTGTGTGTGTGTGTGAGTGAGTATATGAGTGACTGTGTGTTTGTGTGTGTGTGTGTGTGTAGCCAGTGCCGCCGCGTATCAAAGCACAGGTCCCTTGTGTCGTGTTGAGCACTTCACGTGCGATGACATTCCCGCCGGCGCCCTGCGCTAAGATATGCTCCAGAGGCTAAAATGATTAGCGCAACGCCAGCGCGCCTGCCACCCTAAGCAGAAACCTAATGACAATAACACACAGCAGCCCAGCTCACCACAGCCGGCAGCAGCACGGCACAGCAGCCCAGCTCACCACAGCAGCACAGCTCCCCACAGCAGCACAGCTCACCACAGCAGCCCAGCTCCCCACAGCAGCACAGCTCCCCACAGCAGCCCAGCTCCCCACAGCAGCACAGCTCACCACAGCAGCCCAGCTCACCACAGCCGGCAGCAGCACGGCACAGCAGCCCAGCTCACCACAGCAGCCCAGCTCACCAAAGCAGCACAGCTTCCCACAGCAGCACAGCTCACCACAGCAGCCCAGCTCACCACAGCAGCCCAGCTCACCACAGCTGGCAGCAGCACGGCACAGCTGTAGCGAAGGGGAGGAGAAGTCACCCCAGCCGGCTTCGAACCCGGGTCTCCGGGGTACCAAACGGGCTCTGCCCGCAACGCCAGAGAGCCAGGACAGCCCCACTGAAAACAATAGGCAATGGCTAGTCTGGTTTCAGCTAACTTTAGCCTAGTAACTACCAGCCTAAACATGTATTTTCCATTGCTAATAAGCTAATATTACTGGAAACTCACAAGAAATACAAACACTGACTAAAAACTTTTAGGATTTTGTTCAGTTTTACCCACAAACCAACTTAGGTGCAAACCTGCAGTTCATTTATTAAGCTAACTTTTTGTCTTATCCTATCATCACTCATAAGGTCTTATAAAGCTGAAAACACTGTAAATATACACACTGACTCAAACCTTTTTGGATGTATCCAGTTTAATTCCCAAATCATGATGTAAACCTGCAATTCAGTTTCCGAAGGTTCCCGAACTACTGTGGCATTTGACACCTCTGACTAGGAGAGGATTGCCGTGTGTGTCGAATGAAGTATATATGGGCGTCACTTTTGCGCGTGCACTTCTGTGCGTGGCGAGTATATCCCTAGCTTAAAGTTTCCCTCACACATCTCCCACCATACTTCTCCCATCCAGGGTGCCCCACACACTGGTGTGTCACCCATCACTGGGGTCCCTCACACCGGGGTCACCCTAACCTGGGGGTCCCTCATACAGCTCACACAGTGGTTGCACCTCCGATGACCTCACGGTAGCGAAGGGGAGGAGAAGTCACCCCACCTGGCTTCGAACCCAGGTCTCCGGGGTATCAAACGTGGGCTCTGACCACAACGCCAAAGAACCAGGCTCTAGAATCCATGACAACAGCACAGCACAACATAGCACAGCACAACACAACACAACACAACACAGCACAGCACAGCACAGCACAGCACAGCACAACACAGCACAGCACAGCACAGCACAACACAGCACAGCACAGCACAGCACAGCACAACACAGCACAGCACAGCACAGCACAACACAACACAACACAGCACAGCACAACACAACACAACACAACACAACACAGCACAGTACAACACAACACAGCACAACACAGCACAGCTCACCACAGCTGCACAACACAACACAGCACAACTGCACAGCACAGGACAGCATAGCACAGCACAGCACAGTAAAAAGCGTGTGTAAAAATCACAACCTTCACAACATGAGAGGCAGCTCGGGACGTCACATTAAACAAAATGCTGAACATAGTGACGACGATATTAGGTGCTCAAGAAACATACAAACATGCATCTCTGAGAACATGTAGAAAACATTAGTAAAATATGGATGAAATGTTTTTCTAACATGCAGAGCAAACATTTGAGGAACATGTAAAGCAAAGCAGGTCAAGGTGGCTTAGGCCTCATTTCCACCGGCGTGAGCGTGTACAGCGCATATCTGTGTACAATAGGTTTGTATAGGGACAGAATACGCTCAGATCACGTGCGCGGTGGAAATGGTCTAATCTGTTAACGTGCATTCTAAACGAATACGGACAGAAAACGGGCACGCGCTGTAGACACAGAGTGTTTGGTGGAAATGAGCTCCAGAGAGCCTGGGAGCTCTATAAATCACAAGGACAGAGTGAAAGAAAGACTGAGTGAAGGAGAAAGACAAAAAGAGAGAGTGACATAAGAGGGAGGGAGGGAGGAGTGTGTTTGCCTATTGTTGTGTGTGTGTGTGTGTGTGTGTGTGTGTGTGTGTGTGTGTGTGTGTGTGTTAGAGTGTGTGTGTGTGTATGTGTATGTGTGTGTGTGAGTGTGAGAGTGTGTGTGTGTGTGTGTGTGTGTGTTAGAGAGAGATGAGAGAGAGAGGTGTGTGTGTGTGTGTGTGTGTGTGAGAGAGAGAGAGAGAGAGAGAGAGAGAGAGGTGTGTGTGTGTGTGTTTGCGTGTGTGTGTGTGTGTGTGTGTGTGTGTGAGAGAGAGAGAGAGAGACAGAGAGAGGTGTGTGTGTGTGTGTTTGCGTGTGTGTGTGTGTGTGTGTGTGTGTGTGTGTGTGAGAGAGATGAGAGAGAGAGGTGTGTGTGTGTGTGTGAGAGAGAGAGAGAGAGACACAGAGAGAGACAGAGAGAGAGGTGTGTGTGTGTGTGTGTGTGTTTGTGTGTGTGTGTGAGAGAGAGAGAGAGAGAGAGAGAGAGAGAGAGAGGTGTGTGTGTGTGTGTGTGTACGTGTGTCTACGTGTGTGTGTGTGTGGCTAAGGAAGAAGAGGACTGAGGAGTGTGTCCATCTTATCAGCAGCTTTATGGATTAACAGCACAGCGCAGGACAGTGGAGCGGGGGGGAGTCCTCAGCAGATCCCTTTAAAGAGTCCTCAGCAGATCCATTTGCAGAGTCCTCAGCAGATCCCTTTAAAGAGTCCTCAGCGGATCCCTTTAAAGAGTCCTCAGCAGATCCATTTACAGAGTCCTCAGCAGATCCCTTTAAAGAGTCCTCAGCAGATCCCTTTAAAGAGTCCTCAGCAGATCCCTTTAAAGAGTCCTCAGCAGATCCCTTTACAGTCCTCAGGAGATCCCTTTAAAGAGTCCTCAGCAGAACCCTTTAAAGAGTCCTCAGCAGATCCCTTTACAGAGTCCTCAGTTGATCCCTTTAAAGAGTCCTCAGCAGATCCCTTTAAAGAGTCCTCAGCAGATCCCTTTAAAGAGTCCTCAGCAGATCCCTATCAGCACTCAGCACTGACCTTCATTAGCCCGCGTCTGAAATTAACAGACCATGAACGACCAAAAAAGAATGCAGGAGAGAGCAGGGAGGAGAAGGGAAAGACGAAAGGCAGGAGAAGAGAAGATGAGAGAGGGATGAGAGAGAGGGAAAAAGCAATGAGGCAGACAGGGGAACACAGAGGAATAGTAGCAGAATGAAAGAAAAAAAGGAAGAAAGAATGTAAGAAAGACAGAAGGAAAGAAAAAGACAGGAAAGAAAAAAAGAAAAAGGAAAGAGCAGGTGTGATGACAGAATGTAAGAAATAAAGAAACGAAGACAGAAAGAAAGAAAGAAAGAAAGAAAGAAAGAAAGAAAGAAAGAAAGAAAGAAAGAAAGAAAGAAAGAAAGAAAAAGAGAGAGGCGGAGTGATGGCACCTCCTCTCCTCTATGCTCAGGCCGCTCTCCTGCTGCACAGATTGGGGCCATTAAAAGTGTGATGTTATGCTTAGCGCCACATAATGATTTTTATGCACCTATTGATCACTGCTGCACCCTGTCAGCAACACGCTGGCCTTGCGAGAACCATTTTACACACATTGACGGATTCATAAATACATTTCCAACCCGTGCAAACCCTCCGTGCGTGTGTGTGTGTGTGTGTGTGTGTGTGTGTGTGTGTGTGTGTTTAGTGACGGCTGAGGATCAACACAGAGGAGCTTTACATTGGCAGCATCCACACCTGGGCACATTCAGTCAGCTGGGCAAGCAGGTGTTGTCCTGTGGTAGTGTTGTCCTGTGGTAGTGTTGCTCTGTGGTAGTGTGGTAGTGTTGTCCTGTGGTAGTGTGGTAGTGTTGCCTGTGGTAGTGTTGCTCTGTGGTAGTGTGGTAGTGTTGTCCTGTGGTAGTGTGGTAGTGTTGTCCTGTGGTAGTGTGGTAGTGTGGTAGTGTTGTCCTGTGGTAGTGTGGTAGTGTTGTCCTGTGGTAGTGTGGTAGTGTGGTAGTGTTGCTCTGTGGTAGTGTGGTAGTGTTGCCCTGTGGTAGTGTTGCTCTGTGGTAGTGTGGTAGTGTTGCTCTGTGGTAGTGTTGTCCTGTGGTAGTGTGGTAGTGTTGTCCTGTGGTAGTGTTGCCTGTGGTAGTGTGGTAGTGTTGTCCTGTGGTAGTGTTGCCTGTGGTAGTGTGGTAGTGTTGCTCTGTGGTAGTGTTGTCCTGTGGTAGTGTTGCACTGTATGTGACGGTATAACCTATATTCTAACTTATTAGACTTGATGGTATAACCTATGTTATAACGTATAAGTGTTGATGGTATAACCTATATTCTAACTTATTAGACTTGATGGTATAACCTATGTTATAACGTATAAGTGTTGATGGTATAACCTATATTCTAACTTATTAGACTTGATGGTATAACCTATGTTATAACGTATAAGTGTTGATGGTATAACCTATATTCTAACTTATTAGACTTGATGGTATAACCTATGTTATAACGTATAAGTGTTGATGGTATAACCCATATTCTAACTTATTAGACTTGATGCTATAACCTATGTTATAACGTATAAGTGTTGATGGTATAACCTATATTCTAACTTATTAGACTTGATGCTATAACCTATGTTGTAACGTATAAGTGTTGATGGTATAACCTATGTTCTAACCTAGTACACTTGATGGTATAACCTATATACTAACTTTTTAGACGTGATGGTATAACCTATGTTATAACGTATAAGTGTTGATGGTATAACCTATGTTCTAACTTATTAGACTTGATGGTATAACCTATGTTATAATGTATTAGTGTTGATGGTATAACCTATGTTCTAATGTATTAGTGTTGATGTTATAACCTATGTTATAATGAATTAGTGTTGATGGTATAACCTATGTTATAACGTATTAGTGTTGATGGTATAACCTATGTTATAACGTATTAGTGTTGATGGTATAACCTACATAACAAATATAGTACCTTTATGAAAGCAGCCAATTGCACAATCACCCACATTTACGCAATCCTGTCATTGTCCGTCACAGTGTTTTACTGCAGTCATTTGCCAATCTTAAGAAATAAAACTACATATCATTTTAAATCACTATGACATCAACTTCAATTTATTTCCGGAAACAAACCTGTGCTGGAAAAACGTTGGTGTGTTTTTGCTGCCATGTTTGCTGCCATGCTTTGTTTCGACATGTGTTCTCCTCTTACTTCCTGCGCTGTCCATGTGTTACAGAGCATCAGACTCTCTATCGGCGTTGGACCCAATCAGACCGAGGAAACGATGATAGGCCATAAGGCCGTCCATCACCGCTCAGCACTGCATTTAACATGGGGAGCCAGTTTGGGCATGGGCATGAGGCGAGCAGGGGTATGACATGTGGGACTGAATCAGGCTGAGGAAACGATAACAGGCCATAGGGCCGTCTATCACCGTTCATCAACCTCCTATCACATGGCCAGATCCCTCCCAATAAGCCTCCTAATAAGCCTCCTAATAAGCCTCCTAATAAGCCTCCTAATAAGCCTCCTAATAAG
>CM050220.1:2050000-2057500 GCA_027475355.1 Coilia nasus | reverse complement strand
CACACACACCGTCAATGTAGACACCCACTCAATGCTTATGCAGACTCCTCAGTGCAGATACCCCTTCAATGCACACACAACGTAAACGTAGACACCCACTCAATGCTTATGCAGACTCCTCAGTGCAGACACCCCTTCAATGCACACACACTGTCAACGTAGACACCCACTCAATGCTTATGCAGACTCCTCAGTGCAGACACCCCCTCAATACAGACACCCCCTCAATGCTTCTGCAGATGTGCTGACTGATGAGTGTGTTGTTTAGTCAAACTGGGGTGAATGCGCATCACTGATTAGAATGGGCTGAATGAAAGCCCAGTTATACTTACAGTAAAGGGTCTGTACTGCTATCGCTGTTTCTGCTGCTGTGACTGTGCTCATTTGGAGTTTTGATGATGTGGTAAAGTGCCCCTGGGGCAGTCTCCTCTGGCGGAAACACACTCTCTTCTCTGTCTCAGCCCCAACACCAAACACCAGCCTCTGTGGAAAATGCACTATCCAGGGAATATCACACAGCACACACACGTAATCACACACATATGCATGCGTACGTATACATACACACACTCACACTGACACACACACACACTCACTCACACTGACACACTCTCTAGCACACACACACCTACACACACCTACACTTGGATGCATACAGATACATACACACACTGTGACATACGTACACACACTTCCACTGACTCACACTCACACTGACACACACTCTCTCACACACACACCAATACTGACACATTCTCTCTCTGTGACACAGACACACACACACACACAGACACACACACACAGGTAAAGCGGTGTTTGACTTTGAGCTGTCGGTGGTGTGTAGGGTAAGCTCCGGGGCCCCCGGGGGACACGTTGTCCTTTCTGGCCCCGTTTAGGTTCCTCTCCGAGGGCCACGGAGATTAATGAAGCCGCACTGACACACACGGCCCCATACACACACACTTCTCTCACTGCGCCTCAATGTAAAGACATTCTCTTTTCTCCACAAACCTGACCACACACACACACACACACACTCTGCGCCCTGCTATTGATGCGCGGCACAACATGGACTTTTTCTCACAGGAGAACTGGGCTACTGCAGCTACTGCTGTTACTGATACTGTTGTCTCCTCTTAGCGCAAGTATTTCACAACATAGTTACAGTAGATGACAAAGCTGGTTAGGAGGTCTCAGATTAAGTTATAAACCTTCTAATAAAATAAACCTTTATTTGCCGTCATTCTCTTACCAAAACAAAAATATAGCCCTCCTCTATCTGAAGGGTTAGCCACTAGTTTATTTAACTGAAGCAGGCTTGTCAATCATTCATACATTATTTATTCATTGAGATTAACTGAGGACATCACTCTTTTACAGCGATGACCCGAGTTTTTAAAAGTAATAATCCTAAAATATGAATGTCATTGAGCCATGAATATGTCACTCACCCATGTCCTTTACACAGGACCCTGCTCTCACTCTGTGACTCCTGCAGCTGTAAAAACACTACAGCTGTCTATTGTCTGTACCACACACCCAGCTTTTGCAGTGTGCATTTCTCCTTTACACACACACACACACACACACACACACACACACACACACACACACCATTTCCACATGCGCATCTGCCCTGTAGGATGATCAGGAAGGCAGTGCTAGCCTAATAGTCTTACAGTAGCAGGTTATGTTAATTCAGGGAAAACCAAATAGAGGAGCCTATTGTTTTGTTTTGCTAAGAGAATAAAGCCGTGAGACTGTTCTACCAGGAGTGTGCCACCTCCTCTGGGTTAACGTATTTGGGTTAGTCATGGCACAGTCTGCCTAAAACCTCCTCTGGGTTAACGTATTTGGGTTAGTCATGGCACCGTCTGCCTAAAACCTCCTCTGGTTTAACGTATTTGGGTTAGTCATGGCACCGTCTGTCTAAAACCTCCTCTGGGTTAACGTATTTGGGTTAGTCATGGCACAGTCTGCCTAAAACCTCCTCTGGGTTAACGTATTTGGGTTAGTCATGGCACAATCTGCCTAAAACCTCCTCTGGGTTAACGTATTTGGGTTAGTCATGGCACAGTCTGTCTAAAACCTCCTCTGGGTTAACGTATTTGGGTTAGTCATGGCACAGTCTGTCTAAAACCTCCTCTGGTTTAACGTATTTGGGTTAGTCATGGCACAGTCTGCCTAAAACCTCTTCTGATTTAACGTATTTGGGTTAGTCATGGCACAGTCTGTCTAAAACTTCCTCTGGGTTAACGTATTTGGGTTAGTCATGGCACCGTCTGTCTAAAACCTCCTCTGGTTTAACGTATTTGGGTTAGTCATGGCACCGTCTGTCTAAAACTTCCTCTGGGTTAACGTATTTGGGTTAGTCATGGCACCGTCTGCCTAAAACCTCCTCTGGTTTAACGTATTTGGGTTAGTCATGGCACCGTCTGTCTAAAATGTACTCTGTGTTAACTTATTTGGGTTAACTCATTTTGGGTTAGTCATGAAAGCATCTGTTTGGGTCAACCCCCCTGTCCACTGCCTCCCTCAGGGAGAGCAAGTAAAGTCTGCACTACTGAAGACATCTTCGTCCACTCCAGCTACTAGCCTACTGCTCCTGAAGACATTTTAGTCCACTCCAGTTATGATTCCCCTGCTAAAGATATTTTTGCTTAGCCCCCTACTCCAGCTATGACTCTGCTGCTCCTAAAGACATGTTCACTTAGTCCAGTACTCCAGCTATGACTCTGCTGCTCCTAAAGACATGTTCACTTAGTCCACTCCAGCTATGACTCTGCTGCTCCTAAAGACATGTTCACTTAGTCCACTCCAGCTATGACTCTGCTGCTCCTAAAGACATGTTCACTTAGTCCAGTACTCCAGCTATGACTCTCCTGCTCCTAAAGACATGTTCACTTAGTCCACTCCAGCTATGACTCTACTGCTCCTAAAGACATGTTCACTTAGTCCACTCCAGCTATGAGCCTACTGCTCCTAAAGACATGTTCACTTAGCCCCCTACTCCAGCTATGACTCTGCTGCTCCTAAAGACATGTTCACTTAGTCCACCACTCCAGCTATGACTCTCCTGCTCCTAAAGACATGTTCACTTAGTCCACTCCAGCTATTAGTCTCCTGCTCCTAAGGACATGTTCACTTAGTCCACTCCAGCTATTAGTCTCCTGCTCCTAAAGACATGTTCACTTAGTCCACTCCAGCTATGAGCCTACTGCTCCTAAAGACATGTTCACTTAGTCCACTCAGGCTATGATTCTCCTGCTCCTAAAGACATGTTCACTTAGTCCACTCCAGCTATGACTCTCCTGCTCCTAAAGACATGTTCACTTAGTCCACTCCAGCTATGACTCTACTGCTCCTAAGGACATGTTCACTTAGTCCACTCCAGCTATTAGTCTCCTGCTCCTAAGGACATGTTCACTTAGTCCACTCCAGCTATTAGTCTCCTGCTCCTAAAGACATGTTCACTTAGTCCACTCAGGCTATGATTCTCCTGCTCCTAAAGACATGTTCACTTAGTCCACCACTCCAGCTATGACTCTCCTGCTCCTAAAGACATGTTCACTTAGTCCAGTACTCCAGCTATAAGCCTACTGCTCCTAAAGACATGTTCACTTAGTCCACTCCAGCTATGAGCCTACTGCTCCTAAAGACATGTTCACTTAGCCCCCTACTCCAGCTATGACTCTGCTGCTCCTAAAGACATGTTCACTTAGTCCACCACTCCAGCTATGACTCTCCTGCTCCTAAAGACATGTTCACTTAGTCCACTCCAGCTATGTGTCTCCAGTCTCCTCAATGCAGACTACACTCACTCACTTTTACGTCAATGGCTCTGGATGTGTTCTTAATGATGTAGTACTGGAGACAGTTAACTCTAACAACACATTTTATTACTTTATTGCTGCGATTTGCCAAGTCTGGGACTACATTAGTCTTTGTGAAGTACATAAACAGACTCTCTCTCTCTCTCTCTCTGTCTCTCTCTCTCTTTCTCTCTCACACACACACACACACACACACATTTATCTAGACATTCCTGAGTGTCTGTTTCACCTCTCTTTTTATAGGTTACATCATAGTGGATACTGCTTGAAGCGAAGCTGCTGCACCATTCAGGCTAAGAATTTTCCAGAAATCTGTGAAGGTCAAAATGCCCGATCACCGCCCACTGCAAATGTCCTTCAACAGAAAACAATATATAGCATTTCCTGAAACTAGCCACAAGGACGTGCAGTCAGTGGCGTATACTGTAGGTCTGTCCTCCCCCGTGATTTCCTGCTGGTTAAATTCTGCTGTATGCGCTGTGCTCGACTGGAGCGTGAGGGAATGCATGCGGTTGCGGTGTTTGCGTGCTCCTGTCATCTGTCGTTAGCACGGCGTGCAGCTCTCATAGCTGAGGCGTGGGAATGTGCCGAGGGATTAAGGATCTACGGCTCCCACCTTAAAGACACACGCCGCACAATCGCAACAAATGTGGAGGAATGTTTGTGTCATGCCTGCATGTACAAATGACCTTGTCACCATCTGACTGGGACTGTGATGGAAAAACATCTGTATACATTTTATATACATGATGGTGACTCACATGGTGATGGTATCATGGAATTTACAATGAGGACTTCATCAATCAGCTATGGCTTCAGCAATCCTCTGGATAAGTGTATCATCAGCACAACTACTGTGGTTGAATGATATTTTCCACCACATTACCAGGATGCAGAGGGTTGGTACAAAACTAAAACCTGACATGGTAGACAAATACCGATACGGATACAGATTAGGTTGGGCTCCCAAACAAACAAACAAACAAACATGCTACATGTAGCATGCAAGTCCATCACCTCTGTAAACACTACCATGGACAAAAGCACCACAGCATCCACCACACTGACTACTACCACATAAATCCCTTTAGGAAATACACTGTTCCTTCATCACCTCTGTAAACGCTACTATGGACAAAAGCACCACAGCATCCACCACACTGACTAGTACCACATGAATCCCTTTAGGAAATACACTGTTCCTTCATTACCTCTGTAAATGCTACTATGGAGAAAAGCGCCACACTGACTGTGCCACATGAATCCCTTTAGGAATAACACTGTTCCTTTATCACATACAAGTAGCTGAGCATTTCCTAGAGTTTACTGGTGACTGTCCACAAACAGCCTGCATCATTCACAAGAGCTGTATTTACAAGCTCCAGAAAAACTACACATTGCACACACAGACACACACACACATACACACACACCTCCTGAACTGCAACACCCCCATCTTGTGGCCAGAGAAATGCTACTCACACACCGTTCTTTCTCTCTCTCCCTCTCTCTCACACACACACACACACATACACACACACACACACACACACACACAGTCAGCACCACGGCTACCCAGCAGCACTGCGTCAGATTTGTAATAATGCCCCTTTCCTGGCCACCCTCTGGTTGGTCAGTTTGAGTTACCACAGCAACAGCGGGGGAGGGAGGAGGGAGGGGGGGAGGCTCCGTCAGGTTAAAGGCAGTGAAACAGAAAATGCTATTGAACGTGTAATTACTGATGGTGACAGCTACCCCTCCTGACAGCAGTGAGGTAGGGGCATCTACAGGGAGGTAGGGGCATCTAGAGGGAGGCAGGGGCATCTACAGAGAGGTAGGGGCATCTAGAGGGAGGCTTTGGAGCATCTAGAGGGAGACGGGGGCATCTAGAAGGGGGCATGGGCATTTAGAGGCTTTTGGGGCATCTAGAGGAAGGTTTTGGGGCATCTAGAGGGAGACAGGGGCATCTAGAGGGAGACAGGGGCATCTAGAGGGAGGCAGGGCCATCTAGAGGGAGACAGGGGCATCTAGAGGGAGACAGGGGCATCTAGAGGGAGGCAGGGCCATCTAGAGGGAGACAGGGGCATCTAGAGAGAGATAGGGGCATCTAGAGAGAGATAGGGACATCTAGAGGGAGGCAGGGGCATCTAGAGAGAGATAGGGGACATCTAGAGGGAGGCAGGGGCATCTAGATGAAGGCAGGGGCATCTAGAGAGAGATAGGGGCATCTAGAGAGAGATAGGGGCATCTAGAGAGGCAGGGGCATCTAGAGGGAGGCAGGGGCATCTAGAGGGAGATAGGGGCATCTAGAGGAAGGCAGGGGCATCTAGAGGGAGATAGGGGCATCTAGAGTGAGGCAGGGGCATCTAGAGGGAGGCAGGGGCATCTAGAGAGAGATAGGGGCATCTAGAAGAGGGCAGGGTCATCTAGAGGAAGGCAGGGGCATCTAGAGGCAGATAGGGGCATCTAGAAGAGGGGAGGGGCATCTAGAGGGAGGCAGGGGCATCTAGATGAAGGCAGGGGCATCTAGAGAGAGATAGGGGCATCTAGAAGAGGGCAGGGACATCTAGAGAGAGATAGGGGCATCTAGAGAGAGATAGGGGCATCTAGAGGGAGGCAGGGGCATCTAGAGAGAGATAGGGGCATCTAGAAGAGGGCAGGGACATCTAGAGAGAGATAGGGGCATCTAGAGAGAGATAGGGGCATCTAGAGGGAGGCAGGGGCATCTAGAGAGAGATAGGGGCATCTAGAAGAGGGCAGAGTCATCTAGAGGAAGGTAGGGGTGGACCTCTATGCCCCTTTCTGTGGCTAGTATCAGTTTGTGTGTTTGTGTGTACTTTAATGTGTGTGCGTGTGTGCTTTTGCATGTGTGTGTGTACTTCGTGTGTGTGTGTGTGTGTTTCTGTTGTGTTTGTTTGTTTACACATATCTAATTGTCCCCTCTGGCTGCTGTGTGACACCCTAGTGGTGAGTGTTTTGGGCTAAGCACACACAGGAGTGTGTGACACAATAAGATGCCGGAACCCAAGAGCTCTGTTCCCAGCCAGGCTGAGACGCACACACACACACTGACACCACGATCCCTTCATCCAATTACACACACACACACACACACACACTCTCACACCTGTATGACAGACCACAAACTCAAAACTATTTTATTCCTAAATGTAAAAGAATAAATACAATTGTGGAACTGGAATACTAGTATTATAAAATGCTAACCCTGAAAGACAGTGAATTCTGTCATTGATGGTAGTCATCTTCTTCATGTTTGACAACTGCCACTGCACTTAGTTACAGCCAAGCAAGGACGCCATCACGCCATGATCCCACTGCTCTGTAGTGCTCCCACACCACTGCTGTCGGCTTCAAAACCTGCAACCGCTGTGATACATCAACAACACAGCTTCGGGGGGTGTGTGTGAGGGGGGGTGTGTGTGAGGGGTGTGTGTGAGGGGGGGTGTGTGTGAGGGGTGTGTGTGAGGGGGGGTGTGTGTGAGGGGTGTGTGCGAGGGAGGGTGTGTGAGGGGTGTGTGTGTGAGAGGGGTGGGGGGAACATTAGCACCTGGCAGGAAGGCACTGTCACTCGCACGGGCCCTGCTGGGTGTGTGTGTGGTGTGTGTGTGTGGTGTGTGTGAGGGGTGTGTGTGTGTGTGTGTGTGAG
>CM050220.1:1997500-2045000 GCA_027475355.1 Coilia nasus | reverse complement strand
AAAGAGATTACTCACGGATCATTACACCGTTTAAACCAGAGCTGGCTCAAAAATCTCATATAAACAATGTTAAGGGATTGCTTTAGGACATTTAGGCAAATGGCAACTTGTTACGCGAGGTGGTGTCGCAAATTGTTTATGCGAAGATTTGTAAATGAGGCTTACATTTTTGTACTTTATAACAATATACCTTCATCCTTTTAGTTATAGGTGATGATGCGTATGTTTTAACGGCTTTCGTCACAACCAAGTATTTCCTGCAAATACTTAATACTCACACCACATAACACACGCAAATATGTGCTTAAAATATGTAAAATATGTCAAATTCTAATGTCATAGAATAATGACCTTTACCCTTTGAAAACAACTTTAACAACTCAACCAAATAACTTTCTGGATAACAATTACTACACCCTACACCGAACAAGACAACTGCAACACAATCTCTGACTGGTCTCGGAGGTGCAGGTAAACAGCGCGTGTGCCAGTACGAGCTTCCAAGGTGTTTCGCATAGCGTGCCAGTGAGGCAGGGGCAAGTGGGTCACGGAGCCCGAAGTCGCTTTCTTGCTTACCGTGAACAAAAGTCTTCTGTTTTCCTTCGTTTTTTCATGGCTGTAGTCGAAGGGCATCAGCAGACACTCGTCCTCGCAGCAAATGAAGCTCACGGTGCATCCCATCCGGACGGATCGGTAAAGTTTGCCCCCTATACAGACCCATTCAAACCATGCAACGCAGCTCAGATGAACTACAACTCCTTCGCAGGTGAAGCAGCGGGACGGCACGGTTGAGCTCGGGCTGATGTCTTCAGACGCCAGTTTTTTTCTGTTTCAGCACCGCAGCAGAGCTGAGATTCAGTTTCAGTGTTTCAATTCCAAGATGAAATTCGCCTTTATCTCCCTTTCCCGCTGCGGAAGGGTCCGGATTATGGCAGCAATTTAAAACGCAAGAAAAAAATAAGATGATGTGTCAGTGTAATTGAACTGGTATTCTTTCGTTTCTCTAAACCGTAATAACATTCTCGTAACGTAATAACATTGTGCTTGCCTGATAAACATCTGCTGGCTAACTTTGTCGGTTTTGTACAAACAGGCTACTTCTGGGCACCAGGTGATTTTATTTGGTTCCCATGGCTACATGGAAAAGATACTTTTGGGAAAGTGTGAAAAAGGTCCAAATCTGACAGTCATATTCTTTTGATGTTTAGATAACAGCTCTGTCTCAACTGCATTTTCCATTCAAAAGAAACTGGTTGAGGAAGACTGATCGTATGACCCTATTTGGATAATCTGTTCATGGTTTTGTTTGGTCCACCTACAGGTGTAAGTGTTCAGAAAGTTAAAACCCTCTACATCTTCCATTCAGCTATTTCCTGAATCAGCTGGTCCTAACGAGCGCTAAAATCTTCAGATAGGTGGATCAGCTAATTAGCAAAATCACCTGCGTTAGGTGCCCTAACAGAAGGAACATACAGCAGGGTTTCAACGTCCTGCAGCTCTGGTTGACACCTAAAAACAACTCTTATAATCTCAGTATACAATACAAATACACACAGATCACATAACAATAATAAATGAACACACAAACAACGTGGTCAGTCTTACATGACTAAGAATGGTGACATGGTATGTAGACCCAGACATTACTAGAGGAACACAGAGTGCAGGTGGAGCTGGCGCAGGGGAATCTTGCGCAGGGGAATCTTCCATGCTGGAATTGTGAATGGGTCTTAAAATAAACATGGGCCCCTTTTGAATATTGCAAAAGGAGATAGTGCTAAAAAGCCCTTCATAAAATGTGTAATCACCCCCTCTTTCTGTCCCTCTCCCCTTCTCTCTCTGTTCCTCTGTCTTACTCTCTCTCTCTCTCTCTGTTCCTCTGTCTTTCTCTCTCTCTCTCTCTGTCTCTGTTCCTCTGTCTTTCTCTCTCTCTCTCTCTCTGTTCCTCTGTCTTTCTCTCTCTCTCTCTCTGTCTTTCTCTCTCTCTCTCTGTCTCTGTTCCTCTGTCTTTCTCTCTCTCTGTCTCTGTCCCTCTGTCTTTCTCTCTCTCTCTCTCTCTGTCTCTGTCCCTCTGTCTTTCTCTCTCTCTCTGTTCCTCTGTCTTTCTTTCTCTCTGTCTCTGTTCCTCTGTCTTTCTCTCTCTCTGTGTCTCTGTTCCTCTGTCTTTCTCTCTCTCTCTGTTCCTCTGTCTTTCTCTCTCTCTCTCTGTCTCTGTCCCTCTGTCTTTCTCTCTCTCTCTCTATCTGTTCCTCTGTCTTTCTCTTTCTCTCTCTGTCTCTGTCTTTCTCTCTCTCTCTCTGTCCCTGTTCCTCTGTCTTTCTCTCTCTCTCTCTCTGTCCCTCTGTCTTTCTCTCTGTCTCTCTCTCTGTCCCTCTGTCTTTCTCTCTCTCTCTCTCTCTCTGTTCCTCTGTCTTTCTCTCTCTCTCTCTCTCTCTGTTCCTGTCTTTCTCTCTGTCCTGCTCCCTCCTACTTGCTCTCTCTAAAAAACACCCTCTTGCTCTGTGTCTCTCTCTCCTTCTCTCTCTTACTCTTCCTCCCCCCTCTCTTTCTCTCTCTCTCTCTCCTCCCAGCTGTTCTGCACTTAAATGTTTGGCAGCATATTTACAGGTCACACACCATGCTGCGCAAAACAGCCCCATCCACGCAGCTCAGTGGTGCACCAGTGTGTGTGTGTGTGTGCGTGCGTGTGTGTGTGTGTGCGTGTGTGACAGACAGACAGACAGAAAGACAGATAGACAGATAGACAGATAGATAGATAGATAGATAGATAGATAGATAGATAGATAGATAGATAGATAGATAGATAGATAGATAGATAGATAGATAGATAGATAGATAGATAGATAGATAGATAGATATATACAGCACAGTATGCTATTTTACAGCACAGTATGTCATGTTACAGTTACGGTATGTTATGGTTCTCTGGTTGGCATGCTACCGGATAACCTCTGGCACTGGTTTGTGCCTGGCTTTGGATGTGCTGTAAAGGCTCTGTGCGATGACTAGATGTAAACCCACACAGACCATCAGCACGGCCACTGTGTTCTGTCAGCACCACGTCTCTGTAGTGACGGGACAGGTAGTCACCTGATACCTCCCTTCGGTCGAGAGCCACCAGTGCACCATGGGAACACCAGTGCACCATGGGAACACCAGTGCACCATGGGAACACCAGTGCACCATGGGAACACCAGTGCACCATGGGAACACCAGTGCACCATGGGAACACCAGTGCACCATGGGAACACCAGTGCACCATGGGAACAGGGCTCAGCAAGGGGCTCACGTTTCATGGCTCGTTTTCTCATCTCTCGCCAGCCAAGGATAACAGTGGCTCACCGCACTGATTCAAGTCAATGTTAATAAAAAGACTTACATCCATAGTACGTCACACACACATTTATACATTCACAGTACGTGCTGCTGAGAGGTAGAAAATAAATTGATTAAAGGTATTTTGGAGGTTTGGAGTGTGACCATCACCTACAAGGTTTTGTACACAGTTAGTAGTCAGTTGGCTCATGAACCCACAGGTAATTAACATACGTGGGAGAGCACAAAATGACACAGAACTTCATCTAACGTCACTGAAGTGGCATTAGTGTGAATAAAATGGTGGATAAAGTTTGACCAAACGAAGCAAGGTGTTATTATTGCAGTCTAAGTGGTATTAGTGTATTTTATAACCAAACAGGAGTCCATCATCGTGGGCATCTCTGCTCTGCACCTCAGTCAGCAGTGAGGCCTCTCATACAGGTGAGGAGGTGCTGTACAATGATCCACCTCAAGCTGGCGGAGACTTCAGAGAGAGTGTCAGGTGGGCTTGCTGACATCATATCACTGTTTGTCATCCACCCCACCACTTTGCACCCCAGAGGGGCCATTTCTTTGTGAGAAAGGTCATAGGTCAGGTGTCTTCACTGAGGTCACGCAACCACTCACAGCAGCCAGTACTGAAGCACCACCACTCAAGCATGGCAAAGTAGCTCAGGTGTGTGTGTGTGTGTGTGTGTGTGTGTGTGTTGTGAGAGAGAGAAAGAGAGAGGCTAGGTAGCTCAGGTTTACATGTGTAGGCTTGTGTGTGTGTGTGAGAGAG
This sequence comes from Coilia nasus, assembly GCA_027475355.1. Lineage (NCBI taxonomy): Eukaryota > Metazoa > Chordata > Actinopteri > Clupeiformes > Engraulidae > Coilia > Coilia nasus. The sequence goes on along the minus strand of CM050220.1, from coordinate 2,040,901 downwards.
ACAGAGATAGAGAGAGAGAGAGAGCGAGAGAGAGAGAGAGTAAGAGTAGAAGAGAGAAACAGAAAGGGTGGCATAACAGGAAGTTTCTGGCAACAGAGTCTCTCCTTACCATACTCCATCTGCAGTGGAGCACTCTCTCTCTACCTCTCTCTCTCTACCTCTCCCTCTCTCTCTCCTTCTCCATCTCCAGTGCACTTACATACTGTACTTGCCATATAACTGTGAAGCTGCTACTCTCGGGTTGAGATTGAGCATCACCAAACTTGCATTACAGTGCGTTACTTTACAGTACATTACAGTACGTTACATTACAGTTCATTACAGTACATTACAGTGCGTTACTTTACAGTACATTACAGTACAGTACATTATGTTACATTACGTTACATTACAGTACATTACAGTATGTTACTTTACAGTACATTACAGTGCGTTACTTTACAGTACATTACAGTACATTACAGTATGTTACTTTACAGTACATTACAGTACAGTACATTACGTTACATTACATTACATTACAGTACATTACAGTATGTTACTTTACAGTACATTACAGTACGTTACAGTACGTTTGTAGCGAAGGGGAGGAGAAGTCACCCCACCCGGCTTTGAACCCGGGTCTCCGGGGTACCAAACTGGGGTTCTGACCGCAACACCAAAGAGCCAGGCTCCTTGGGATGGCAGTCAGAGCACACCCACAACTCTAGTGATGGGCACTCCATCACACTGCCTTCCACTTCGGGAGGCGCAGCCATGCGCTTCACACACTCAGGTGTCCCTCACGCATCCTTCCCCTTCGGGAGGCGCACCCATGCGCTTCAGCCACTCAGGTGTCCCTCACGCATCTTCCACCATACTTATTAATAATAATAATAATAATAATAATAATAATAATGCATTTTATTTAAAAGCGCCTTTCAAAACACTCAAGGACACTACACAAGGATAAAACAATATTAAAAGTAGGAGACAGTAAGTAAACAAAAACTCTTAAGTAAACAACAGAGGAAGACATAACACAGAAAATGTAGACATGAGAAAAAACAAAGCAAAAAGAATTAAAAATCACAAATTAAAAATCACAATGGATAAGCTAACTGAAACAGATGAGTTTTGAGTCTGGATTTGAAAAGAGGAAGAGTGTCAATATTGCGGATATCAGGGGGGAATGCATTCCAGAGTAAGGGAGCGGAGCAGCAGAAAGCTCTACTTCCCATGGTACTGAGGCGGGCAGAGGGGACAGAGAGAAGGATAGAGGAGGAGGAGCGAAGGGAGCGAGAGGGAGTGACAATGTGGAGGAGATCAGACAGATAAGGAGGGGCAAGATTGTGGATGGCCTTGAAGGTGTGCAGAAGTATTTTAAAATTAATTCTGTATTTTATAGGAAGCCAGTGTAGATGCTGTAGTGAAGGGGTAATGTGGTGGAATGAAGGGGTTCTAGTGATGATACGGGCAGCTGAGTTCTGGACCAATTGAAGCCTGTGGAGGGATTTTTGAGGGAGACCGAAGAAGAGAGAATTGCAGTAGTCGAGTCGAGAGGTGACAAGACTGTGTACAAGAATGGAGGCTGTGTGGGAGGTGAGGGAGGGGCGTAGACGGTTTATGTTGCACAAATGAAAATAAGCAGACCGTGTGGTATTACTGATATGGTCGTGGAAGGATAGAGAACTGTCTAGGTCTACTTCTCCCATCCAGGGTGCCCCACACATACTGGTGCTTCACCTATCACTGGGTCCTTCACACCGGGGTCAACCTAACCCTGGGGGTCCCTCGTATGGCTCACACAGTGGGTGGACCTCCAATGACCTCACGGCAAGCCATCCCACTTCTGACACCATTTGTAGCGAAGGGGAGGAGAAGTCACCCCACCCGGCTTCGAACCCGGGTTACCAAACTGGGGCTCTGACCGCAACGCCAAAGAGCCAGGCTCCTTGGGATGGCAGTCAGAGCACACCCACAACTCTAGTGATGGGCACTTCATCACAACGTTACTTTACAGTACATTACAGTACGTAAGATTGAAAGGCATTCAGGCAAAGACTCTTATCTACCATCTTGCATGTGGGGAACACTACTGACGCCACAGCATGGTAGGATATTAGGTGCCAAATATGAAGCTTCTTTTTAATTAAACAAAACATTGTCTTATTAAAATAATGAAGCACAAGGAGGATGGGACAGGATGGGAGAGGAGTGCATAGGGGATGTCATAGACATGCATAGGATGTCTATGGGAGGTGCAGGGTTAGGTGTCACTGTCTCTTCTCAGTGTGTGTGTGTGTGTGGAGGTGTATGGTTAGGTGTTAGGATGTTAGGCTGGATGAGCTTACCAGACTACTGGCTACATACGCTCTTTCTGAAACTGATTTTCCAGTGCATTCTGTATCGGACCCGACTCCCTCCGAATGCTCGCTAGATGAATAAGAGGAAATGGAAACTGTGTTGTTGACAGTTCACCCCATTTCACCCCTGTCCCTCAGTGTTTGTGTGTTTGTGTGTGTGTGTGTGTGCGCACGCGCGCAAGTGTGTGTCTTTGTGCCTTTTTGTGTGTGTGAAAGGGAGAAGGAGAACCTGAGAGAAGTCAGAGGAAGTAGGCGAAGACTGCGGAACGCAAGGCAGACTGAACTGACTGACTGCACGGCTAAGTGCAGGAATGAGAGCTGAAGAGAGTGGAGGCCAGGAGTCCTCTGCAGTACTTCGGACTCCCAGGACTCCCTGTCTGGGCACCAGACACTCAAAAAGCACCATTTGGACCCCATCCATCTGACTGCACTGAGGGAAACGCCCCATTAGTGGCTTTGTGGGATATCAGCCATGGCAGGCACCTGGGCTAGCCCATCCCCTCACCTGAGCTAGCCCCTCCCCTCACATGAACTAGCCCATCCCCTCATAAGAGCTAGCCCCTCCCCTCACATGAACTAGCCCATCCCCTCACCTGAGCTAGCCCCTCCCCTCACATGAACTAGCCCCTCCCCTCACATGAACCAGCCCATCCCCTCATATGAGCTAGCCCCTCCTCTCACATGAACTACCCCCTCCCCTCACCTGAGGTAGCCCATCCCCTCACCTGAGCTAGCCCCTCCCCTCACATGAACCAGCCCATCCCCTCATATGAGCTAGCCCCTCCCCTCACATGAACTAGCCCATCCCCTCATCGGAGCTAGCCCCTCCCCTCACATGAACTAGCCCATCCCCTCATCGGAGCTAGCCCATCCCCTCACCTGAGCTAGCCCCTCCCCTCATCGTAGGTAGCCCCTCACCTGCCGTCAAAGACATACACCCCCATGAGCCTTTGGGGCTTTTCAGACGGATCTAGAGGCAAAGCTTAGAGCACATTGTTTTTTTAACACAACAAAAAAAGGCACCATTGAATTGCCTCCTTGTTCTGGCATTTCTAATGGACCGTATACCGTATCTTGACATACTCCTTCATCAATCTTCCTAATCCTGAACAATAGAAACTAACATTGCCACATTATTAGATTAATCCCTTTAGATTAAAGACTAAAGACTTTTGCAGCAGTTTGCTGAGAGAGTGTATTTCTGTACTGTATGAACCAAACTGCAGTTTTACAGTAAATACTGTATTTTAGTAGCGTATGTTATCCTACATGTGCTATAAACTGATTACAGTAAAGTTATTTCTCCTCTGAACATTCAGAGAAACAGTTTCAAAACAACTAATGCATCATCTAAAGTGGAGAAATCAGCTCTTGTTGCACATCTTCCGTTCTTCATACTAATGTCGGGAAGCAAAGCTTGTGAAACGGAAGTCAGTCATCTGGTTGGGCTGGTTGGTCTTTCATATATGTTGAGGTGGACAGTAACGAGGTAAATGTACTGAAATACTGTACTTAAGTACAATTTCCAAGTATCTTTACTTTACTTAAGTGTTAAACACTTTGACAACTTGTGACTTTCACTTAACTACATTTTCAACACAAACATTGTAGTTTTTACTCCACTACGTTTAAAATGTGAGCATTAAGTACTCTTTTCATTGATGAGAGGCGAAAGCACTAAACTATTAAGGTTTTAAATTCATCCTTAAACTACCCTTATTTCTTCTCCACTTCAAACACACACACACTTATGCACATTAGACTGCTTCAAACACACACACACTTATGCACCTTAGACTGCTTAACAGAATTGCCAATTCCCTACGTCTCACTGTCAGTATTTCATTGTATGTTAAAATGAAACTCATTTTCATGTAGATTTATTTACGAGCAAAAAGATCAAAACCAGCAATAATCCTTTTCAAAGAGCTAAGCTATGCTGACCACAATTCTCCTAATTAGTTCATTTCTCATTTGTTCACTTGCATCTGAAGATTTATATTAAAGTAACAGTTAAAGACCATTTATAGTCTTGCTTTAACAGAAGTGAAATTATGACATCAGGTAGGCCCTAAAATGTGAAAATAGTGATATTGTGTATAAAAAGCTCATGTCAAATTTTAGTGACCTGTTTGTGGCCCCATATTATCAATAAAAAAACACATAAAAAACACTTCTACTTTGCATACTTAAGTATTTTTGAAAACAAGTACATTTATACTTCGACTTAAGTACAAACTTGTCATAGCAACTTCTACTTGTAGTGGAGTAATATTTGACAAGGAGTATCTTTTGATCTGTTGCAATGTGTATTATGTGTCTGCTACTGGACACCTTCATTTCTTTCGGGATCAATAAAGTAACTCTACTCTCTACTCTACTCTACTCTACTCTACTACTCTACTCTACTACTCTACTCTACTCTACTCTACTACTCTACTCTACTCTACTCTACTCTACTCTACTACTCTACTCTACTCTACTCTACTCTACTCTACACTACACTACTCTACTCTACTACTCTACTCTACTCTACTCTACTCTACTCTACTACTCTACTCTACTCTACTACTCTACTCTACTACTCTACTCTACTACTCTACTCTACTACTCTACTCTACTCTACTACTCTACTCTACTCTACTACTCTACTCTACTACTCTACTCTACTACTCTACTCTACTACTCTACTCTACTCTACTACTCTACACTACTCTACTCTACTACTCTACTCTACTACTCTACTCTACTCTACTACTCTACTCTACTACTCTACTCTACTCTACTACTCTACTCTACTCTCTACTCTACTCTACTCTACTCTACTCTACTACTCTACTACTCTACTCTACTACTCTACTCTACTACTCTACTCTACTCTACTCTCTACTCTACTCTACTCTACTACTCTACTCTACTCTACTACTCTACTCTACTCTACTACTCTACTCTACTACTCTACTCTACTACTCTACTCTACTCTACTCTACTACTCTACTCTACTCTACTCTACTCTACTACTCTACACTACACTACTCTACTCTACTCTACTCTACTCTACTACTCTACTCTACTCTACTCTACTACTCTACTCTACTACTCTACTCTACTCTACTACTCTACTCTACTCTCTACTCTACTCTACTACTCTATACTTGACTCAAGTAAAGGAGTTGTGTATTTCGTCCACCTCTGGCAGGTGTTCTTTTATTGTTGGCTCCTTTGCAGCAAACACTCACCATAATCTTTGTTTAAGATTGTTTATTTTATTAAAAATCCAGTTTGTAACAGACATCTATCTTCATCTGTCAAATCAGAAGTACTCTTCTTCTCTTTTGTCGTACTTTTTTAGCAACCCGAAACATTTCTTGATGTTTAACAGCACAGCCGCCATAATAACTTTCACCACTAGATGGCGGTATATCCCAACTTAAAGCCAGCATTTGACTGTTGTCATGCTCTTTCATGTGAGGGGATCTTTCAAGCTCATTAACAATGCCAACATTTGACACATCACTTTTGTCCTCAGTTTATTTACGCTGCTGTGTATACTTTACAGAATTGACATTTGAAATTAAAAGCTACAACTACAACACCTTCAAACTTTTAACAACGCTTCACATCGCCGTGCAAGTGCTCTCTACTCAGTACACCCTAATGGCTTTTCCTCATCCATTCATCATATGATATACAAGATTTCCATCCTGGACCATATTACCTATTGCACCTGCTAAAGGGATGCTTTACACTGGCCCTCCGCTACACATACAACACTGGGTAACACTTTATTTGAAGGTGTCTACATAAGAGTGTCATGAGCATGTTATAAACATGACATGACATATATCATGAACATTAATCACACTTCATTGCTGTTTATTACTGTTGCCATTAAGTGTCATTCAATTTTTTAGTTTGTTAAGTTGATATTTTTGTGATGCAGACATTGCAAAACCCGAATGACTCTTTATGACAACAGTCATGAATTAAGGGTCATTAATGTTCACGATGTGTCATGTCATGTTTATAAAGGACACCTTCAAATAAAGTGTTACCCAAAAGTGACATATGAAACACAAATCACACACAACAAACCTTAAACAATGCTAACAAACCTTATTAAACTGTGTATTGCTTGAGTCTAAGTGCTTTAGGGGTGTTCACACTTGGATGCTTTTTTACTTTGCCAGGCGCTTGAATTCAGCTGTAAGCAGTTTGACCACTGTGTCTTCTAAAACACGTAAGACACTTTGGAACGTATCTTTTTCTACAATGGGTCACTGCTTAGCTACAGTTACTCATGGACAGCTGAGGTTTAAATATCGATGGTAAAAAATGGAGGAGGGATGTAGCCAACAACAGTAAACAAACCTTGACACCTCCAGCAAGTTGCTTTTTTTTGGATTTCAGAGTACCAGCGAGGCTTCTTGTATTTCTGGAGACAGAAAAAGCGTCCCAGTGTGACCCCCCCCCCCTTACTCTGCATCACATGAGCGCAAGGCTCCCATCCTGGGACGTGTTGGAGCTGGACCTGCTGAAGAGGTGCTTGGTGCTGGCCCTGCCCGCCCGCGCCCCTGCCCCCGCGCCCCTGTGCCCCCTGTGAGCCCCCCCCCGCCCCTTACTCTGCATCACATGAGTGCAAGGCTCCCATCCTGGGACGTGTTGGAGCTGGACCTGCTGAAGAGGTGCTTGGTGCTGGCCCTGCCCGCCCGCGCCCCTGCCCCCGCGCCCGCGCCCCTGTGCCCCCTGTGAGCCCCCTGTGAGCCCCACCCCACCCCTTACTCTGCATCACATGAGTGCAAGGCTCCCATCCTGGGACGTGTTGGAGCTGGACCTGCTGAAGAGGTGCTTGGTGCTGGCCCTGCCCGCCCTTGTCCCCGCGCCCCTGTGCCCCCTGTGAGCCCCCTGCCCCCTCTGCACCATGCGGCGGAGGTTCCTGCGAAACTTGGCGCCCACGAAGGCGTAGAGCACGGGGTTGACGCAGCAGTGCAGCAGAGCGAGCATCTGCGTGAAGGTGACGGCCCCGTCCACGCGGAGCCGGCCGGCACAGTCGAAGTCCAGCAGGCGCGCGCGCATCAGCGTGTCCGTGACGACCACCAGGTGCTGCGGGCACCAGCACAGCAGGAAGGCCGCCACCACGGCGGCGATGACGCGCATGGCACGCAGCCTCTGCAGGCCACGCACGCGCAGCAGCCGCCACACGGTGGCGCCGTAGCACGCCAGCATGGCCAGCAGCGGCAGCAGGAAGCCCAGCACGTGCCGCAGGATCCGCGTCGCCAAACGCCAGTCGGACGCGCTGCCCGTCTCGAAGTGCTCGCCGCACAGCTCCTTGGCGGCGCCCGGCGCCCGGAACACGTCGTTGTGCAGCGCGGAGGGCAGCGACAGCAGCACGCCCAGCGCCCACACGCCCGCGCACACCCCGAAGCTCCGCGCCCGCCCCCCCGCCCCCCCCGCCACCCCCCGCCCGCAGCCTCCGCCGCGCGCACCACCGCCACGTAGCGGTCCACGCTGATGCACACCAGGAACAGGATGCTGCTGTAGAAGTTGACCTCCAGCAGCATGCTGGTCAGCCTGCAGGCCGGCACGCCGAACACCCACCCCTGCAGCACCGCGGCCGCCCACAGCGGCAGGCTCAGCGCCAGCAGCAGGTCCGCCACCGCCAGGTGGAACAGGTACAGGTCGGACGGGCACAGCCGCTGCCGGCTCCAGCCCACCACCAGCCCCACCACCAGGTTGCCCGGCACCGCCACCACGAACACCAGCAGGTAGAACACGCAGATCAGCACCTCTGCCACCGCAGGAAAGGGCCTGGGACATCAGGGGGAGGAGGGGGTTAGTGATGATAGAGGTACACACACACACACACACACACACACACACTCACACACACACACACACACACACACACACACTCACACACACACACACACACACACACACACACACACACACACACACACACACACACACACACACACACACACACACACACACACACACACACACCGCAGGAAGGGGCCTGGGACATCAGGGGGAGGAGGGGGTTAGTGATGATAGAGGTACACACACACACACACACACACACACACTCTCTCACACACACACACACACCGCAGGAAGGGGCCTGGGACATCAGGGGGAGGAGGGGGTTAGTGATGATAGAGATACACACACACACACACACACACACACTCACACACACACACCGCAGGAAAGGGCCTGGGACATCAGGGGGAGGAGGGGGTTAGTGATGATAGAGGTACACACACACACACACACACACACACACACACACACACACACACACACACACACACACACACACACACCGCAGGAAAGGGCCTGGGACATCAGGGGGAGGAGGGGGTTAGTGATTATAGAGATACACACACACACACACACACACACACACCGCAGGAAAGGGCCTGGGACATCAGGGGGAGGAGGGGGTTAGTGATTATAGAGATACACACACACACACACACACACACACACACACACACACACCGCAGGAAAGGGCCTGGGACATCAGGGGGAGGAGGGGGTTAGTGATTATAGAGATACACACACACACACACACACACACACACACACACACACACACACACACCGCAGGAAAGGGCCTGGGACATCAGGGGGAGGAGGGGGTTAGTGATTATAGAGGTACACACACACACACACACACACTCACACACACACACACACACTCACACACACACCGCAGGAAAGGGCCTGGGACATCAGGGGGAGGAGGGGGTTAGTGATGATAGAGGTACACACACACACACACACACACACACACACACACACACACACACACACCGCAGGAAAGGGCCTGGGACATCAGGGGGAGGAGGGGGTTAGTGATGATAGAGGTACACACACACACACCGCAGGAAGGGGTCTGGGACGGGGGGAGGAGGGGGTTAGTGATTATAGAGGTACACACACACACACACATACACGTACACACACCGCAGGAAGGGGTCTGGGATGGGGAGAGGAAGGGGTTTAGTGATAAAAGAGGTACACACACACACACACATATATGAAGCGCATGCACACACACACACACACACAAATATGGGCACACACATATACTTGCACACACACACACACACACACACACACACAAATATGGGCACACACATATACTTGCAAACACACACACACATCCCACACACGTAGTGTATGGACACGCACACACACACACATATGCAGTGCGCACACGCACACACACACACCAATATGGGCACACACATATACTGTACTTGCACAAGCACACACACAAACACCCCACACACATACTGCATGGACACGCACACACACACGCACACACATACATGCCCACACACACATACACCCAGGTATGTTACCTAACAAAAACAAACAACGAATCCTAGTAGAAGAGCTCTACGGCTGTACTCTCCCTTTTGTCCCTGCGATCACACTGCACACAGTGCATACGAGGCAACTGCAGCCTGCATGTAAAACAGCCACACACCTTGAGAGGCACTTGAAGGCATCTTCGTTCAGCATGTCGATGCTGATGTTGCCGTGTCCCGACAGGTTCAGGTCCTCAAAGATGTCACTGTCAAACTCCAGCACCAACCCACCTGTGTAGTGCGGTGTGACTGCTGAGCACATTACGGGCTTTACGGGCAGGCAAAACACTCAGCACAATCATTACATGACAGGTCTCAGTAACTGAGGAATCTCAATAACGGCTAAATTGCTCAAATTAAGGTTGATTAATAAATTAATGAATGATAAAAAAAAGATTGTTTTAATGAATTAGCAATTCATTGTCCCTCAGATTCATACCACATCATCTCTACCTAAAACAGAGCTAAGCAAATCCAAAAACATGCATGTTTTTTATTTGTTTGTTTGTGTGTTAGTGTTAGTTTGTTTCTGAAACCCAGAAAAGCTGGTTTCAGTGAGAAACGCCAAGAGCTGCTCACCTGCCATGCCCGTGCCTGAGGTGAAGTCGCTGCTCCCTTAAGCTATGGGGGAAACTACTCTCCAGCATCCCCTCTCTCTCTGTGCCCAAGGGCCGAGCTGACCTGATGCATACGCATGTCCCCCTTGCCACACCCTTGCACACACACACACACACACACACGCATGTCCCCCTTGCCAAACACACACACACACACACACACGCATTTCCCCCTTGCCAAACCCTGAGTCTTACTTACACACACACACACACGCATGTCCCCTTTGCCAAACACACACACACACACACGCATTTCCGTCTTGCCAAACCCTGAGTTTTACTTTTACTTACACACACACACACACACACACATTCCTCTCTGTGGCCAAGGCCCTGAGCTGACCTAATGCATACGCATGTCCCCCTTGCCAAACCCTTGGTCTTACACACACATATTCCCCTCTCTGCCTAAGGCCCTGACAAACACACACACACACGCATTTCCCCCTTGCCAAACCCGAGTGTTACACACACATCCTCTTTCCTTACTGCTGACACACCCCAGGGTCATGACATTTCTCTTTGTTTCTTTATGATTACATTTTTATTTTAAAGCAATGAGCCCTATAATTAAACCATCTTTATTTGCCACACTCTTACAAACATACAATATGCCAGAACATGATGGATGAGAACACTCTACTTCTGACTGAATGCCTTCACGACAGAAATAATTGTTCCGAGTCGGGAAAAAGATAATATTGGTTCAACACGTGTTGTTAATATCTGGTTATAGGATTGTGTATCTACTACAGAACTGATTGCAAAACAATGGCTCCTTATTAAGCAGGGTTAAGTTATCGTTGGCCCAAAAAAGTGTTTTTGTTTCCCTTTTTGACTTGAGATGTGTGTTTGTGGAACACATTTTTTGTCATTTATTTTGCCATTCATGTCCTCATACATCTATACTTGCCACTGGTTTGGGAATGTTTAAATACATTTTCTCTCATCTCATCTCATCCAATCTAATGTAATCCAATCTAATCTAAACTAATCTAATCACGCAGTATCCTTCATTGTTGACCTCACGCACAATGTTGACAAACCAATGTTCTGAAGAAAGCTGAAGAGGAAAGACATTGTGCAAGAGGATATGGGCTCAGTGTAGCAACACAAGTGTGTAAATCAAAGGACAAAGTACTTCAGTTCTGGCCTGAAAACTGGGAGCTATATCAGTGGATCACTGGAGGTGCATCGATAGTAATCATTTGGAAATTGGTGATGTTACAGTTTTTTATGTTTGCTTACACACTAAAATATAAAGTTTCCCACTGTTATTGAAACCCAACACTCAAATAACAAAACATCGCCTCAGATTGGCACCACTCTAAACACATGTTCAGCTTCACAGAGGGACAGTGAAGATGAGAGAGAGAGTGAGGGGTAACAAAAGGAAGACATAAATACTGTCACTGCAAGGTACAATGGGCAGGGGGCATGAACAGGGAAGATGAGGACTAAATTGATCTCATATGAATGACATTTGTTGACTACCTTGAAAACCATAGGTTGAGACATGCCACCAAATTGGACAGAGATTACAGTAGCTTTTTGTCTCCAACAATACTCTACTGTGTTTTACTGTGTTTACTGTGAACATGGTTCTTTGTAGAAATGTCTGTCTTTCGATTTTCAATGTGCAACCATGCAACAACCAAATACTTCAGCATATTGACTGATTATGCATGGAAAGTAAAAAAAAAAAAGCAATTGAAATATATTTGGTGAACAGTATTAGTCATGTGTTGTGTTTTGTGAATGTATTCATGTCATTTATCAATATTACAGACAAAAGTTACAACCCAGATTATGTCATTAGAGAAGTCAAAATGTAACAAAGTGTTTAGGATTGATTGCCATAGTGTGTAACTCACTCAAACACAAATAGATCATATGAATCATGTGTGTGCGATTTGGCGACAAAATAGCATTTTTATAAACAAGTGTATAGTTTTGAAAGAGGAATATCTTTTTGCAATATATCTGGGGTGTTCTGTAAATTGGGTGAATAGTTGGGTTAACTGTGTGTAGTGTTTTGACAAAATGAGCCCAGTTTTTTTAATTCAGCTTAAGCAATTGCAAAAAAAACGTGTAATGTGATTTTATAGTCCATGTACTACACATTCTGACCAGTAGAGTGCACTGTGTCCTCACTGCCCACCTCAGCACCATATTCTTGCATGGGTAAGCTCCTTCATGGGTAAGCTCCTGCATGGGTAAAGCCCTTGCATGGGTAAGCTCCTTCATGGGTAAGCTCCTTCATGGGTAAGCTCCTGCATGGGTAAAGCCCTGGCATGGGTAAGCTCCTTCATGGGTAAGCTCCTTCATGGGTAAGCTCCTGCATGGGTAAAGCCCTTGCATGGGTAAGCTCCTTCATGGGTAAGCTCCTTCATGGGTAAGCTCCTTCATGGGTAAGCTTCTTCATGGGTAAGCTCCTGCATGGGTAAAGCCCTTGCATGGGTAAGCTCCTTCATGGGTAAGCTCCTTCATGGGTAAGCTTCTGCATGGGTAAAGCCCTTGCATGGGTAAAGCCCTTGCATGGGTAAGCTCCTTCATGGGTAAGCTCCTTCATGGGTAAGCTCCTTCATAAGTGCGCTCATGGCTTGGCTCAATAGGAATGCTCTTTACTTATGTACTTGTTCATTTGTTGGTAATTATCATCAGTACAAAATGAGATTTCAAAATGCCTCTTGGTAAAGTTTTTCTCAGTTGTTTACACACAATTCCTAGTACTTGAGACACAATGACCACAACATGTAACTTATGCACCAACCCCCTGAACCAATTCTGCTAAACTACAAACACAATTCCTGCTTTACATTCAAATTGCATTTTTACAACACACTTTTTTCAAAACATTACACACAATTCTCTGCATTTGGCACAATTTCCATGAAGAAAATCTCTTGTTTTCACAAGGACCACATGGTGATTCAAAATTCTAAAGTTAATTGTCCTACTATGCACACCGACTCATCACATGGGCAAACACGTCACACAGTTTTACAATTAGCTATCAGAGCTTTTGAAACAGAGGCAGAGCCAGAGCTAGAGGAGTAAGAGTAAGAGGAGTGTGTTGAGTCTGTTGTGTTGAAAGTAGACCACTGTAGGTGTAGCTTTGTGTTGGTTGGGATGCACAGTGTGAACATTGTTTTTGTGGGAAAAAATAATATATTTTTGTAACTGTGTATATGTTCTGAGTATAAAAACAATATTCTAAAATATTGTACAACACACTTATGTATGTACTGTCTGTAGTAAGTGTAAGACTGAACAAAAAAGGCCTGAGTCATAATGATGGATGGAGAAGAAGTGTTTTCCATTCATCATAGTGTTTTACATTAAGTGCATTAGGGTTCAACTGGTTGTTATAAATGTCTATTCATATGATGGTTTGTGTGTGTCATTTGACAACAAAATAGCATTTGTGAAGAAATAACATTGTTTTGAATGTCGAGTTTCATTTTGCAGAAGTGAGGGGTTTTGCCCATTGTGTGTGTTTTTTTTATTTGTGTGTAGAGTTCTGAGAGTATGAGGCATGCTTTCAGAAAATGTGTTAGCAATTGAGAAAAACTGTAAAATCTTTCTTTCTTTCTGTCTGCCTTTCTTTCTTTCTCTCTCTCTTTCTTTCTTTTGTGAAACTAATTGCTTTCACAGGAAGCCATTTTTTAAGCACCACCCCAACATTCCTGTAGCAGTGCAGTTCTCAGTAGCGGTGCATTTCTGAGTTGGGTAACGTGAGAGGACAATGTAAGCTGACCCGACGTGGCTCCTGTCCGTCATTTCAAAGTAAAAATGTGGCCTTGCTGGGCGCTGGCCTGGAGCAATGCTGTACACCTGAAAGACAGGGCCACTTAGCCATTTAGCCACGCATTGCGTGCCTACCTCTTGAGCAACACAAGTTCAGATGGGTTTGGAGGAGGGGTGGTGGTGGGGTGGTGTGTGTGTGTGTGTGTGTGTGTGTGTGTGTGTGTGTGTGTGTGTGTGTGATTAACTACCTTCACTGCCCTCGTAGGCCCCAGCCCATTAAACCAGTACATAGGTGTCCCGACCCAGAGAACCAGTACACACGTCTCCTGTCCCATTACGTAAACCCAGTACTCATGTCTGGCCCATTAAACAGTACTCAGGTCTGGCCCATTAAACCCAGTACTCAGGTCTGGCCCATTTAACCCAGTACACACGTCTCCTGACCCATCAAACCGGGTACACATCTCTCTTGGCCCATTAAACCCAGTACACAGCTCTCTTGGCCCATTAAACCCAGTACTCAGGTCTGGCCCATTTAACCCAGTACACACGTCTCCTGACCCATCAAACCGGGTACACATCTCTCTTGGCCCATTAAACCCAGTACACAGCTCTCTTGGCCCATTAAACCCAGTACTCAGGTCTGGCCCATTTAACCCAATACACACGTCTCCCGACCCATCAAACCCAGTACACAGCTCTCCTGGCCCATTACACCCAGTACACAGCTCTCTTGGCCCATTAAGCCCAGTACACAGCTCTCCTGGCCCATTAAATTGGCAGGCGATATAGAAGTCTTAAAGCTCGGACTACCAGACTCCAAAACAGCTTTTTCCACCAGGCAATAAGACAACCTAATACAACCTAAAGACAGCCTTTGCACTACAACACTTTTTTCCTCTTCCCCCTTCTCTCTCTCTGTCTCTCTCTCTCACACACACACACACACACACACATTAACTTACTATTTATTTATTTATCATTTATTTTTTGAGGAGCAAAAAACACAGTTTTACTCTCTTATACAAGTATAATGAGATTTAAACCCAGTACACACATCTCCTGGCCCATTAAGCCCAGTACTCAGGTCTGGCCCAGTAAACCCAGTACTCAGGTCTGGCCCAGTAAACCCAGTACACACGTCTCCCAGGCCATGAAACCAGATGGTGTTGCTCTGGGTGCCTCTCTTTATTCTGTGTTATGTTTTTTCTTTGTTAAAATATACATATATCTGGTTTTATAGGTAGAGATTTTACAGGTACAGACTGTTTTACAGGTAGAGGCTGTTCCGTCTACACCCTATTTTACAGGCTCCACTCTGATGCTCCGTGCGAGCGAGGCCCTTACCTGACTCACCTGGGCAGGGGGAGAGGCCGAAACTGTAGGGGGGGGGGGCACACTTTGATCTCAACACTCTCACCTCAGAACCGGCGGGGCGGCAGGAGGAATCACAATAGGGATATGAAGACGTGTCTGATTACTGCCAGAGATTCACACTGGTTCCTGTGAAGTGTGTGTTTGTTGTTCACAGAGGTTTCTGTGGAATTGTTTGTTTAGTGTCATGGCATAAAACAGGTAAACAGGCAAACACACGGCTTGTGCAATGGCTGAGGGTTGTGAGAGTCGATGTATTACACAACCAACCTGTCCCGACCTGTTTGGTGTCATTTTGCAGACAAACTGACCAACATACCTGACCCTGCCACTGCAGGAATCTTCAAACATGCAATTTTGCTGCTGTCAAGTGCCTTGTCAATCATTTCAACGGGGTCAGCCTGTCAAAAAACCCTCAGTGGTGCCATAATACAGTGGCCTTGGGCCCTTTAGGGTGGGCAAGACCTCGCAAAAGGTCAGTGTAGAGCACAGAGCACAAAATACACAACTACACTACTACACACAACAATAACACTACGCATGGAAACAGCCAAACACTCTAGCAGGCATGGCAAATACTTGTTAACACTGGAATGGATGCAAGTAAAACTGAGGTGTTTGAGTGTGTGTGTGTGTGTGTGTGTGTGTGTGTGTGGATGGGTGTGTGTTCATGAGAAAGAACATGTAGTTGTTCCCTGGGCCAACTAGCACATCCTGTGTGTGTGTGTGTGTGTGTGTGTGTGTGTGTGTGTGTGTGTGTGTGTGTGTGTGTGCGTCTATGTGTGCCTTTCTGTGAAAACAGCCTGCTTATTGCTGTAAAAAATGTGAGTTCCTGTGTCTCCTCTGAGGAGATGTGACAGGACGTGAGTCACAGGGGTCGACTGTGAGACTAAGAGCATTCCTACAGATGATTAAGACGTACAGGTGCACCTTTTAAACCTGCAGCCAGAGGCTAAACCCAGACAGACAGCCAAAGCTCAAACAATCATTACTCAAGCGCCATAATGCATGCTTGCTCTTCAAAGATGCACTCAGCGTTCCTTTGCTGGGGGACAATTCAAATACACCTAGGTCTACAATAATAACATATTGTACAAGCTGAAGGACATGTTGTTGTAAATAACCAGGGGTTAGGTATTCACAATGAGCAGCGCTAGGAAATACTGTGTATTTATGATACTGTACCTACAGAGTTAAAAAGTATGTTCAATTGTTAGTATGGTACTATGTTTATTTTCTGATGAGAAGTACGTATTTGACGCTGAAATACTAACTGGTATGTCTGCAGAGTAGCCCTACAGCTGAGGACATAGCCACACACACACACACAGTGGTCTCTAAAGTTTTTTCCAGAGCTGTATATGCTAGTTCATGTCAATGCGCTCATGATATTGTCAGTCCTAAGTAAATGTTTAACAAAAACCGTAAATTGAAGTGATATTATTTATTATTTATATTATGTATTGTCTAGATGTCAGATGGACCATGTTAGTTGTAAATTTAACTATTTATAGTTATGTGTGAGTAAAGTGAACATTTTTGTTTTGTTCTGTTAACTACTGACAACATTTCTCCCAAACTCCAAATTCAAGTGACACTGGAAAGGAATGGCTGTCAAACATGTGGAGATGCTGATTTTAGGAACATTTGCAGTGGTCTCTTAATTTTTTTTCCAAAGCAGTATCTCAGAATCAATGCCTTCTCTGTGCTGTTACATCACTCATTTATGCTGCATGAATAACTCAGGACTACAGTAACAGCTTTAAATCCCACCTTTGTGTTCCTGCCAGACAGTAATCGCTAGCTTAGATAGCTATCGCTAGGTTAGATAGCTATCGCTAGGTTAGATAGCTATAACTAGGTTTGTTAGTGCATCAATAACTCAGGACTACAGTAACAGCTTTAAATCCCATCTTTGTGTTCCTCCCAGATAGTTAGCGCCAGGTTGGATAGCTATCGCTAGGTTAGATAGCTGTCGCTAGGTTTGATAGATATCATTAGGTTATATAGCCATTGCTAGGTTAGAGAGCTATCGCTAGGTTAGATAGATATCATTAGGTTAGTTAGCCATCGCTAGGTTAGATAGCTATCTCTAGGTTGGTTAGATATCAGTAGGTTAGATAGTTATCTCTAGGTTAGCTAGATATCATTAGGTTAGCTAGCCATCGCTAGCTTAGATAGCCATCGCTAGGTTAGATAGTTATCGCTAGGTTTGTTAGTGAGGAAAGGTAAGACCTTGGGCGAGCTAAGCCCCAAATATGACACCTCACATGTAGTCAGATTTGTGTACCTGCGGCCCTGTCTCACTCTGAGCCTCCTGTGTCATTTACATACCGCTCACTTTGGCTTTTGGCCACAGATTTGTTGTGAAAACCCCATTTCCTGTTACACTGTGGAGGCTGCCTTGCGGCACAAACAGAGCACATGTGATCATAGCAATGCAATCATGATATGCATTACCGTAATCATCACTATAGATGCTCCACAGAGCACATGTGATGCCTTCATTACTACAATCATTACTACAGATCCTCCACAGAGTACATGTGACCATAGCAAGGCAGATAGAGATAGAGAGATCAAAGAGGAAGGGGAATAGAGGGAGAAAGAGATATCAAGTGGGGGAGAAGCAGAAAGAGAGTGTGTGTGTGTGTGTGTGTGTAAGAGAATGGAATTATACAGATTCTCTTTGGCTGATTAACGACACAGACATGTGGCTACATTTTTCCAGTGGTCTCCTGAAACGTACAGACTGGCCTTTTTAAACTGCACTCCAAAAATGCAGCATTTGCTGTAAAATGGCAAATAATTTGTATTACCTTATCTTACATATGCATGTGATAAACATATTACCCTATATGCATGTGATAAACTGAGTGCTTTCATTGGTAGAGCATATTACCCTATATGCATGTGATAAACTGAGTGCTTTCATTGGTAGAGCATATTACCCTATCTGCACGTGATAAACTGAGTGCTTTCTATGGTAGAGCATATTACCCTATCTGCATGTGATAAACTGAGTGCTTTCATTGGTAGAGCATATTACCCTATCTGCATGTGATGAACTAAGCATGCCATAAACCAAAGGCAGGTCGTTGACTGAGGGTCTGAATGCTGAGAGCGTGGAGCCCAAGTGTGGTGGAAAAACCCCTGCCAAGCATGCTCGTGCGAGGGGGCTGGAATGTTTTGGGGCAAAGAAGATTTGCATATAGTGGTGGACAAGAAAGCACAGAGGAGGACACTGATACGTGTGTGTGTGTGTGTGTGTGTGTGTGTGTGTGTGTGTGTGCGTGTGTGTTGCTGGTCTGCACTCAGGAAAATTCCAGAATGGCGAGTAACAACCTATTTAGGAGGGTCTTGACAGCCAGATAGCTGGGTTAGCTGATAGCTGAAAATATCACTTCACCACAAGTCTGCATATTTGTGTGTGTGTGTGTGTGAGTTTATGTGTGTGTGTGCGTGTGTGTGTGAGAGAGTGTGCGCGTGTGTGTGTTTAGGTGTGTGTGTGTGTATGTGTGTGTGTGTGTGGGTAGGGGGTAGGTGGTCTGACAACATGCCAAGTGCTCACTCTAGCACCTCTGTCATCTCCACAGTGCCCGCAGCTATGGTGGCGCGCGTGTGTGTGTGTGTGTCTGAAGACTTCCTCGTGCCGCCCGAGGCGTGCAGGTCGCCACAGCCAGCCCTGTGATTACCACGGCAACCATTACCACATCTGACAGCGCCGGCCCGCGCACAGCATCTCTCAGGAGCATTCCTCGCCACGGCAACTAAATGAAGCATCTCGGAGATAAGGACAGAGCTAAAAGATTGATGACGGAGAAGCGTGTAATCACCGTCGCACGAAACACAATAACACTCCGGTCACTTTTAAAAACAACAAAAAATAAAATGACATCATGTTCTGGATTTGAAAAAACAATTGGGTAAAAATAAATAAAGGAGAAACTCCTCACGTGTTCTGTTTTCTGGTTTTGAATCCAAGCCACTGGTGGCACCACTGATAGGTGTCTTGCAGGGCCTCTGAGGATACGAATACCTCTGCTGTTTGTCACCCAGGTGCAGTGCACTGAGCCAGCAAAAGGCTCAAAAGCAGCTGCTGTAGGCATACTGCATGTCTCCAACAACATGCCTCCAGTTTCTAAACGAGGGTAACAACAGGGGAGCAGAGGTTCCATGTTCCTTAACTATGGTAATGAGATGGTTGCGTCTGAGTGAATGACCTCTTCAGTGTAACCTCTGCGAATGTGACCTCTGTGAGGTCGTAGGTCATGCACCTGTCCAGCAGACAACGGTGATGATAACGTGCCGTATCCGTCCACAAACCCAAAGCAGACTGTCAGGAGCTCCTCTGTTGTCTAAAAACATCCATCCATCTTTTTAGGTGAATATTATAGTGCCCTTTTCTCACCTAAGGCAGGTCCTTTTCACTACTCTCTGAAGAGGTAGGTCCTGTGGAGTAGAAAGAACTTTTAGGGAAAAAAACATGTAAAACCAAGAGGCAGGAAGCAGAAGCCTTTGTCAAAGAAAACAAAAAAAAAAATTAAAGGGGTGAAATTAATCCACACTGGTGGGTAGAATCCCACCCAAGAATAATTGCCTTCGGGTCATTTCTGTGTGCATACTCCTTATATCTAGACTTCCTCCTGCATCGTCCCTCAGTGCCTGCCTCGGGAGGGTTATGATGCCTCAGGTGTGGTGTCTTCCCTCAGGTGTGGTGTCTTCCCTCAGGTGTGGTGTCTTCCCTCAGGTTGGGTATCTCCCTCAAGTTGGGTATCTCCCTCAGGATGGTTATGATGCCTGAGGTGTGGTGTCTTTCCTCAGGATGCGTATCCAGTACATCCCTATCCTGTGTGCAGTCAGTGCGTGCATGCAGGCACCAGAGCATCAGAGCATCCAACAGTGCTGGAGCAGCAGCAGCAGCAGTCACTTGCTGCATCCAGAGGGGCCCTACATATATACACATCACAGATGTCCTGTGTCACGTGAAGCACCGGCCTCCCGTAAGAAGGGGAAGGGGAGGGGAGGGAGGGGGAGGGGGAGGGGAAGGGGAGGGAGGGCGAGGGGAAGGGGAGGGAAGGCGAGGGGAAGGGGAGGGGAGGGAGGGGGAGGGGAAGGGAAGGGAAGGCGAGGGGAAGGGGAGGGAGGGGGAGGGGAAGGGGAGGGGAAGGGGAGGGAGGGCAAGGGGGAGGGGAGGGAGGGCGAGGGCGAGGGGAAGGGGAGGGAGGGGGGAGGGGAAGGGGAGGGAGGGCAAGGGGAAGGGGGGAGGGGGGTCGTGATCTGTTTGTGCGTTCGTCTCTCTCAGGGATGAGCTAAACTGCAGACCGAAGTCAGAATTAAAAATGACCTTCGTTCCTTCCTCAACCTCCTTTCATGTTGCCGGCCTCCGTCTCTTCCCCAAACACCTCCGGGACCACGACTACCCCCTCATTACAGCATACTGACGCCACCTCCCCACTACTGCCCCCCCCCCCCCCAATTACTCCATACTGAAGCCACCTCCTGACTACTGCCCCCCCCATTACTCCATACTGAAGCCACCTCCCGACTACTGCCCCCCCCCATTACTCCATACTGAAGCCACCTCCACACTACTGCCCCCCCCATTACTCCATACTGAAGCCACCTCCCGACTACTGCCCCCCCCGCATAACTCCATACTGAAGCCACCTCCCGACTACTGCCCCCCCCCCATAACTCCATACTGAAGCCACCTCCCCACTACTGCCCCCCCCCCATTACTCCATACTGAAGCCACCTCCCCACTACTGCCCCCCCTACTACTGCCCCCTCATTACTACATTACTGACCCCACCTCCCCACGACTGCCCCCCCCCACTACTGCCCCCCTCATTACTACATTACTGACCCCACCTCCCCACTACTGCCCCTCCCCACGACTGCCCCCCCACTACTGCCCCCTCATTACTACATTACTGACCCCACCTCCCCACGACTGCCCCCCCCTCTCAACTCTCAAGATGCAAAGTGTTTGTGGTGGGGGGGTGGGGGAGGGGAGAGGGGGTGTAATCCACTCTCAGCCAGTAATCTGCATGCCTGAGCAGTGGTGGGGAGGGGGGAGGGGGCTAGGGGCTGGAGAGGGGGGCGGGGGGGCATGTAGGTAGGTACGCAAAGGCCTTTAACGGTGACATCATGCTTTCACCGTCTGCTTACCTTTTATTCGGGTCCCTCCAATGTGTTTGTTTGGAGGAAACAGAGCCAAGTGACTACAGCCTTCACCATTCCTCAAGGGTGATGATGAGGATGGTGGTGGTGATGAGCTAAAAGTAATGGTGATGATGATGATGATGGTGATGATGATGGTGATGATGATGATGATGATCTGAATCCTTATCCTAATGCACCACTATGATGAGTGTTTTTTAACATCAAAGTTCAGGCTTCACTCAGACTTTTTTATTTGCGTTTAGACTGCTGGCCAAACGTTAACATAATTGATACATATTGTGAATAAATGTTGTATATGCACAGTGCGGCCTTCTTCCACTGTCTTTCAATTGCTTTTATAACACCTGCAGCGAGCAGCCATGAAGAAACAGGCTTTCAAATGTCACTTCCTGTTTCAGGAGCCTTTAAGAAACCCTTAGGCCTTGTAGGTGTTACTCCTCTCTCTTAGCCTCTCTACACGTGACTCAGTAATGAAGACCCAACACTGAGGGACAGCCCCGACAGCAGCACTGAAACCATGTTTTAATCGTGTCGCAACCATGCTGTTGCTGCCCATGGCCAGTAATTAGAGTGAACAGCCCTGTTATACCGACAGAGCTGTAGACCATGCAATCCAACGAGCCCTGTTATACCGACAGAGCTGTAGACCATGCAATCCAACGAGCCCTGTTATACCGACAGAGCTGTGGACCATGCAATCCAACGAGCCCTGTTATACCGACAGAGCTGTACACCATGCAATCCAACGAGCCCTGTTATACCGACAGAGCTGTAGACCATGCAATCCAACGAGCCCTGTTATACCGACAGAGCTGTAGACCATGCAATCCAACGAGCCCTGTTATACCAACAGAGCTGTAGACCATGCAATCCAACGAGCCTGGTTATACCGACAGAGCTGTAGACCATGCAATCCAACGAGCAACACAACTAGGCCAGCATACCAGAGCGGCACAAGCAACAAGATGTCATTAGGCCAAGAGCATGCTACTATGCACTCACAGCAGGTTTCATGTTAAAATGTTCATATTCACAGTACAGTAGGTTTCATGTTAGAATTTTCATGTTCACAGTCGGTTTCATGTTAAAATGTTCATATTTACAGTAGGTTTCATGTTCAAATGGCCAAATTAGCCAAGATTAGTTACATCTCTGAACACCGGTTGCTGACTTCAAGACTACAATAAAATAATGACCTCCGCCAAGCAGGTTTTGTTTCTGCTGGTGTTGGTTTGTCTGTTAGTTAGCCACTTCACGCAAGATGTCATGAACAGATTTGCATGGATTAGAACCATGTGCTGTCCAGGTGAGGAGTTCTTATTTGAATAAATAAAAAATCACAATAATATGCTGGATGGAAACCCAGCTATTTGCATGATCTAGAACCATCTGCTTTCCAAGTGAGGAATCCTTATTTGAATAATTTAAATAATTAAAAAATAATTAAAAATAACCAATGTTTGGTGGAAACCCAGTTATTGCCAAGGTCATGCAGGTTGAATAAATATGATGTTTGTATGTTTGTAAGAGTTTTCAGCAAACATCAACTAAAATGTATTACCTTCATAACCTTAGGATGTGAAAAACCATTACTGGAGACATCAGCAGACCTGTTTTTGCCTGTGTCCACATGGATCATTTTGTTTATGCCCCATCTTGTTAACACATCATAGAGGCAGGCAAGCCACTATTATCAACCTCCACACCAACATGTTTATGCCCCATCTTGTTAACACATCATAGAGGCAGGCAAGCCACTATTATCAACCTCCACACCAACATGTTTAGAATGTCTGCCTTACCTGATAAAGTATTTGTAGTAAATAAATCATGTCTGCCTCACCTGATAAAGTATTTGTAGTAAATAAATCATGTCTGCCTTACCTGATAAAGTATTTGTAGTAAATAAATCATGTCTGCCTCACCTGATAAAGTATTTGTAGTAAATAAATCATGTCTGCCTTACCTGATAAAGTATTTGTAGTAAATAAATCATGTCTGCCTTACCTGATAAAGTATTTGTAGTAAATAAATCATGTCTGCCTTACCTGATAAAGTATTTGTAGTAAATAAATCATGTCTGCCTCACCTGATAAAGTATTTGTAGTAAATAAATCATGTCTGCCTCACCTGATAAAGTATTTGTAGTAAATAAATCATGTCTGCCTTACCTCGAAAAGTATTTGCGGTACATGGGCATTTCATCTCCTGACAGTGCTTGATATGTCCCACACACACCATGTCCCACACACACCATGTCCCACACACACCATGCTGACAGTGCTTAATATGTCCCACACACACCATGTCCCACACACACCATGTCCCACACACACCATGCTGGTGTGACAGTGCTTGATATGTCCCACACACACCATGTCCCACACACACCATGCTGAGAGTGCTTAATATGTCCCACACACACCATGCTGACAGTGCTTAATATGTCCCACACACACCATGTCCCACACACACCATGTCCCACACACACCATGCTGACAGTGCTTAATATGTCCCACACACACCATGCTGACACCCAGCTAAACACAAGTATGTGCATCATAGCTGGCACCGTCCGCTCAACACCACTCCCCTGAACCCAGTCCTGTCCATGGCTAACTTTGCATTCGCTAAATAAATAATAATAAATAATAAATAACTACTAGATACATCACCGGCCCCTACATGTTTAAGGTATGGGGAATAAAATCCTCCCGCTCTTTCAGTTCAAGAGGGGTAAAGAGTGGGGATTATTTTTTACAAATATTACATAAGTGTCACAGAAACAGATTGGCTTATTTGAAACAATGACTTAGAAATTCAGTAGAATTGCATGTAAATGTCAGTATAATGTACGGTTCCGGATGGATGGATGGATGGATGGATGGATGGATGGACAGACAGATGTGTTGACAGACTAAATGTCAGCATAACCTAGGGTTAACCTAGAACAGCTAGGGTATAAAATAATGTGAAATATGACTAAAGATCACATAAGCAACGAGACGCAGCGAATCCAAGTTGCACTTGCACCTGACAACACCTTCCTCAAGCTACTCAGTGGTGTACTGCTTCAATGGTCTTTGTATGTGAACATCCCCCAGCATACTCACAGCATTCTTCTCAGATTTCAGAAGAATTATTTGATGAGGTTTTCAAGTTATGTGTGTATTTGTTCATTTGTTTGTTCCAGAAATTTTCATTGCTTAAGTTTACAAACTACCCCTTAATGAAGGAATGAAAAATAAAACACGGTGCTCCTCAGCTGAAATTTGTGTTTTTGTATCTTAGTTAGCACAGGTAAAACGTTAATAAACCGCACTAATGATCCCTGGCATCTGAAGCACCTGCTGGGGTTGTGGCTGTGGTGTGCCAACTGCTCTGGGCATCTAGTATTGTAGCTGTGGTGTGCCAACTTCTCTGGGCATCCAGTATTGTAGCTGTGGTGTGCCAACTGCTCTGGGCATCTAGTATTGTAGCCGTGGTGTGCCAACTGCTCTGAGCATCTAGTATTGTAGCTGTGGTGTGCCAACTGCTCTGGGCATCTGGTGTTGGGGCTGTGGTGTGCCAACTGCTCTGGGCATCTGGTGTTGAGGCTGTGGTGTTCTGGGCATCCGATGCACCTGCTGGCACGGCGCCTTTGTGACAGGTGGTTTGGCACAGGTGTTCACCGCTGGCACTACAACTGTCCCATGCCTGTGGTGTTGTAGCGTACTGTGCCAACTGCCCCAGGTCTGTGGTGTTGTAGCGTACTGTGCCAACTGCCCCATGCCTGTGGTGTTGTAGCGTACTGTGCCAACTGCCCCAGGTCTGTGGTGTTGTAGCGTACTGTGCCAACTGCCCCAGGTCTGTGGTGTTGTAGCGTACTGCGCCAACTTCCCCATGCCTGTGGTGTTGTAGCGTACTGTGCCAACTGCCCCATGCCTGTGGTGTTGTAGCGTACTGTGCCAACCGCCCCATGCCTGTGGTGTTGTAGCGTACTGTGCCAACTGCCCCATGTCTGTGGTGTTGTAGCGTACTGTGCCAACTGCCCCATGCCTGTGGTGTTGTAGCGTACTGTGCCAACTGCCCCATGCCTGTGGTGTTGTAGCGTACTGTGCCAACTGCCCCAGGTCTGTGCTGCTGTGGCTGTGGTGTCCCAGTTGCCCTGAGTCTCTGGTTTTGTGGCTGTGATGTTCTATGACTGCCCCAGTTGCCCCAGGCCTGTGGGGTTGTGACTGTGGTTGTGTAATAGTAGTGTAATGACAGGGTGGGTTAGAGGCATGTAGCGCGGGGACACAGGTCCTTGCGGCCACATAGGCACGTAGCTGAGGTGGGCAGGCAGCTGTGATGTGTCAGACACCCATAAAGCTGTCACGACCGCAATGATGCATTGCCTAGACACAAATATTTCAAGCTCCCACTTACGTGTGTGTGTGTGGGTGGGTGGGTGGGTAGGTTGGGGGGTGGATGTGTGTTTCTGGTACAGCAGGAACAAGTTCTGATAAAAATGGCATCCTATCCTTAAAGTTGCTTTTTAAGGTGCATTAGTGAGTTGCTTTTTAAGGTGCATTAGTGAGTTGCTTTTTAAGGTGCATTAGTGAGTTGTGTGCTTGGCACAACTAATAATTATTCTGTCATTTAAACAATTGTGCGATTTGGTTTAATGTTTGAAAATGTTTGGCCTTCCATTATTTCATCCTTTGTTTCATGTAAACTGACACAGAACAATAATGATTATAACACAATATTAATTATTGTTGTTTCTTTATTTGTGTTCTAATTGAACCTGTACACACCTCTTCACATAGGCATATTGGCGGTGTAGTGCTTTTAAAACATGCATTCACCCATCTCATTAGTTTATTTTATTGAGTTTATTATGCAACTATATTGTATTGCAGGTGTTGTTGTTATTGCTATTGTTGACTATGGCTGTATTGCATGAGAGTGGCAGTGGTATTCATTGTCCACATTATTAAAACACAAATGCTGTTGTTTTGCATCCCATTGTTCAATTGTTCCACGTTGTTTGGATAAAATGAGCTGCTAGCTAGGCAACCATACACACAAGACATTTTTGATGAGGGAAAATGTCATTGTCACATGTCACCGTGTGATGCAACAGCCAATGGCCTAGAGAAACAGCTGAACAAACCTAATGTAACGAAAACCTGCAGGACATCACTACTTGCTCTTATTTATCTGACAGGATAAATAAGGAGGAAGAAGAAGAAGAAGAAGAAGAAGAAGAAGAAGAGGAAGAGGAAGAAGAAGCCTGCTGGACGCCATTGTTGCCATGATTAGCTCTCACAAGAATTTTACGGCCATACCTGACTGCATGTTTAGTTTCCTTGTTTGCAAAAGACCTGACGTAGTCTCTCTCTGTCCGGTATAGGAAGTGTTTGACTATCTTCTTTCTCTATCTCTAGCTCTGCTTTCCCACTTATCTCTTTTCTCTCTATTTGTTGTACTCACTTGCTAAATATTGGAATGATCAGGACTGTTTCACAAGAAATTTACGGGTGAGTGCCTGAGTGCACCTTCAACTTCCTTCCTCAGAAAAGAGCTCATGTAGCCGTGTAGCCTAGTCTCCCTGGAGCCCCTCAGACACCAGTCACTACCTCTATTTGCTATCTCCCCCCTTTTACACAACGCACGCTACTGGCTAAATAAACTGGATAAATACTGAAATGATCAGGACTGTTTGGTGAGGGACTGACCGTCATTCCAAGGCCATGACTCAAGGTGTGTGTTTAAAAGGCCCAACCTGCCCTCAAGGTGTGTGTTTAAAAGGCCCAACCTGCCCTCAAGGTGCGGGCTTTAAAAGGCCCAACCTGCCCTCAAGGTGCGGGTTTAAAAGGCCCAACCTGCCCTCAAGGTGCGGGCTTTAAAAGGCCCAACCTGCCCTCAAGGTGCGGGTTTAAAAGGCCCAACCTGCCCTCAAGGTGCGGGTTTAAAAGGCCCAACCTGCCCTCAAGGTGCGGGCTTTAAAAGGCCCAACCTGCCCTCAAGGTGCGGGCTTTAAAAGGCCCAACCTGCCCTCAAGGTGCGGGTTTAAAAGGCCCAACCTGCCCTCAAGGTGCGGGCTTTAAAAGGCCCAACCTGCCCTCAAGGTGCGGGTTTAAAAGGCCCAACCTGCCCTCAAGGTGCGGGCTTTAAAAGGCCCAACCTGCCCTCAAGGTGCGGGCTTTAAAAGGCCCAACCTGCCCTCAAGGTGCGGGCTTAAAAGGCCCAACCTGCCCTCAAGGTGCGGGTTTAAAAGGCCCAACCTGCCCTCAAGGTGCGGGCTTTAAAAGGCCCAACCTGCCCTCAAGGTGCGGGTTTAAAAGGCCCAACCTGCCCTCAAGGTGCGGGTTTAAAAGGCCCAACCTGCCCTCAAGGTGCGGGTTTAAAAGGCCCAACCTGCCCTCAAGGTGCGGGCTTTAAAAGGCCCAACCTGCCCTCAAGGTGCGGGCTTTAAAAGGCCCAACCTGCCCTCAAGGTGCGGGCTTTAAAAGGCCCAACCTGCCCTCAAGGTGCGGGCTTTAAAAGGCCCAACCTGCCCTCAAGGTGCGGGTTTAAAAGGCCCAACCTGCCCTCAAGGTGCGGGTTTAAAAGGCCCAACCTGCCCTCAAGGTGCGGGTTTAAAAGGCCCAACCTGCCCTCAAGGTGCGGGCTTTAAAAGGCCCAACCTGCCCTCAAGGTGCGGGCTTTAAAAGGCCCAACCTGCCCTCAAGGTGCGGGCTTTAAAAGGCCCAACCTGCCCTCAAGGTGCGGGTTTAAAAGGCCCAACCTGCCCTCAAGGTGCGGGTTTAAAAGGCCCAACCTGCCCTCAAGGTGCGGCTTTAAAAGGCCCAACCTGCCCTCAAGGTGCGGGTTTAAAAGGCCCAACCTGCCCTCAAGGTGCGGGTTTAAAAGGCCCAACCTGCCCTCAAGGTGCGGGTTTAAAAGGCCCAACCTGCCCTCAAGGTGCGGGTTTAAAAGGCCCAACCTGCCCTCAAGGTGCGGGTTTAAAAGGCCCAACCTGCCCTCAAGGTGCGGGTTTAAAAGGCCCAACCTGCCCTCAAGCCATCAGAGAAGGAGGAAATAAAAAACACCACAATGAAACCCAAAGTGAGACTGCACTCTGTGCATAAACCTCCAGGCAGTCACACAGAGTAGAGAGGTGTAGAGTAGAGTACAGAAGTGCACACTGTAGTAAAGTAGTGTAGAGTAGAATAGAGTAGAGAAGTGTGGAGAGGTGCACACTCTAATAGAGTAGTGTAGAGTATAGTAGAGTAGTGTAGTGTAGAGTAGTGTACAGTGGAGCAGAATGAAGTAGAGTAGTAGAGTAGAGTAGTGTAGAATAGAGTAGAGAATTGTACACTATAGTAGTGTGGAGTAGAGTAGAGTAGAGTAGTGTAGAGTAGTGTACAGTGGAGTAGAATGAAGTAGAGTAGAAGAGTAGTGTAGTGTAGAATAGATTAGAGAAGTGTACACTATAGTAGTGTGGAGTAGAGTAGTGTAGTGTAGAGTAGTGTAGTGTAGAGTAGTGTACAGTGGAGTAGAATGAAGTAGAGTAGTAGAGTAGTGTACAGTATAGTAGAGAAGTGTACACTATAGTAGTGTGGAGTAGAGTAGTCTAGAGTAGAGTAGTGTACAGTGGAGCAGAATGAAGTAGAGTAGACTAGAGTAGTGTAGAATAGAGATGTATACACTATAGTTGAGTAGTGTAGTGTAGTGTAGTGTAGAGTAGAGTAGTGTAGTTTAGTGTAGAGTAGAGTAGAGTAGTGTAGTGTAGAGTAGTGTACAGTGGAGTAGAATGAAGTAGAGTAGTGTAGAGTAGTGTAGAATATAGTAGAGACATATACACTATAGTTGAGTAGAGTCGTGTAGAGTAGAGTAGTGTAGTGTAAAGTAGTGTACAGTGGAGTAGAATGAAGTAGAGTAGAAGAGTAGTGTAGTGTAGAATAGATTAGAGAAGTGTACACTATAGTAGTGTGGAGTAGAGTAGTGTAGAGTAGAGTAGTGTACAGTGGAGCAGAATGAAGTAGAGTAGACTAGAGTAGTGTAGAGTAGAGATGTATACACTATAGTTGAGTCGTGTAGAGTAGAGTAGAGTAGTGTACAGTGGAGTAGAATGAAGTAGAGTAGTGGAGTAGTGTAGAGTAGTGTAGAATATAGTAGAGAAGTGTACACTATAGTTGAGTAGAGTCGTGTAGAGTAGAGTAGTGTAGTGTAGAGTAGTGTACAGTGGAGTAGAATGAAGTAGAGTAGTGGAGTAGTGTAGAGTAGTGTAGAATAGAGTAGAGAAGTGTACACTATAGTTGAGTAGAGTCGTGTAGAGTAGAGTAGTGTAGTGTAGAGTAGTGTACAGTGGAGTAGAATGAAGTAGAGGAGTAGAGTAGTGCAGAGTAGTGTAGAATAGAGTAGAGAAGTGTACACTATGAGTAGAGTAGTGTGGAGTAGTGTGGAGTAGAGTAGTGTAGTGTAGAGTAGTGTAGTGTAAAGTAGAGTAGGGTAGAGTAGAGCAGAGGCAAACTAGTACAGAGTCATTTTATTGTCCCAAAGAGATCATCTTTTTCACACATCACTTCATATTCAAAAGCAGCATGGTATTAAGGGACACTTCAGTGTCTTACAACAACGTCACAAACACACACCACAACATCAATGCCGCTCCACTCCCTGCATACAGTCTCATGCTGTGGATCACATCACGTCAGGTCATTAAAGCCCAGGAGGGCGGTACCGCTGGGCCTCTTACGGGCCATCACTGGGCCTCTTATGAGCCATCTCTGGGCCTCTTACGGGCCATCACTGGGCCTCTTATGAGCCATCTCTGGGCCTCTTACGGGCCATCACTGGGCCTCTTATGAGCCATCTCTGGGCCTCTTACGGGTCATCCCTGGGCAGGGACGGACTGGGACAACAAAAACGTCTGAAATAGGGTTTCAGGTGGTATCACAATCTCAAAAAGGTGACATTTCACCATGTGTTGGATTTTCCTAGATCCCGTCACATATAATAGGGGAGACCGGGGTTGGTTGTCCCATTTTTTGCTTTCATTTGAATCCCTCAAAAACGGTGTTATGAATAGATTCCCTTTCAATGTATAATGTAAGCTTAAAGTGTCAGGTAGGACTGGAGGGTCGTAAATCACCTTACATTCATTGTGTTCAAAAGATATGGGCTGCTAAATAGATATCCGTCTATCCATCACGGGGTTGGTTGTCACACACTATGGGGTTGGTTGTCACAATATTATTTCAATGGGAGGGGAAATGATAACAGAGAAATATTTTTGAAAATTATGCAAAAAAGTGAAGTGAAATTTAATCAGAATATAAGTATAACACACAGGCATTGAGAATATTAACATTGGAAACATTGAAATAAAACATAGACTTGCTGAATGCATACTATTTTATAACATATTATTTAAATATACATATTATGCACCAAAAGACAGATTAGAACAATTACACAAGTAGGCCTATTGTTACTATTTAGATTTGTGTGTGTGTTTGTGTGTGTGTGTGTGTGTGTCAGAGAGTGAATACGGGTCATTCCGTGTCAAATCGAACAATGGCCGACAGTCACCCTCTCCAAAAAATCTGAAAAGCTGTTTGTACATCCAACCTATGTATAAATCTTAAATATTAAGTCTGTATCACTAATAGCTCCAAAACTACAGCCCTTTGAAATTTCAGGTCATTTTGGGAATTCTGGTGAACAAGCCTTTTGCTCAACTTCCGACATTGCTGGCTCTTTTAGTATTCCACACTCATTAGTGTAACTATGTGAAAAGAAATGCATTTTCCTGTAGAATTCAAAAATCAAATCAGATCAGATGTACCTTGTGTAATTCTTCCTCTACAAAGCTGTGAAAATGGCTATAGATTCAATATGTGAAATGACACCACCACTTATGAGGGCTTCTCGTTCTTAAAGTATGGCACACAAATTTATCAGATTATTTTTCCCAGTCATATACGGATTATAATGTCATGCCTATGCATTAACCTTTGTTGATATTGTTTTCATATGGTCAGTGTATTTTCTTGAAGTTAGGCTTGATTTTCAAAAAGGCTGTTTTCATCTTGTCATTTCACCATGTGGACAGTTCACAGGATTTTTTTTAACATTTTTCCATAATCATCCTGTATGTGAGGATCATTTGTCCAAAATTTGGATTTGTTGCTGAGTCTCTTTATTGAGATATGATGTTTGGGAAAAAATGTCAGTAATTCCATGGAGTTGGATTGATCGGCAGTACCTCTTTCCACCACATGTTGTCCTCTTTTAATACAATGGAAGTCAATGATAGGGTAGCATGTCATATACAGGAAAAGCTGCCAAACACACTTTGTGTTACAATTAACCAATTGCACTGTCAACTGCAAACTGCAAACATCAAGAATGTGAAAACTAAGATCTCATATTTTTAAATGTTTAAATTTAAGATATGCATAATATTTTGTGATCATGAGCGTGAATGTCTGTGTCTTGCGTTTCATTACTTAAAAAATATGAGATCTTAGTTTTCACATTCTTGATGTTTGCATAGCATATTGTTACTGTTTATGATCTTTAAATTGATAGCATTCCTGTTTATGGTCCTTTTGTGTTTGTATTATAATGCAATTATAGTGTATGTGTATGCCATTTTTTCAGTTTTGCCTTGCTTTTCCTGTGCTGTACAATAAAACCCTGCTCAAAAATGACCTTGACAGTGCAATTGGTTTAATTGTAACACAAAGTTACACAAAGTCCCACATCTCTGTCCCTACCCGCGTGACATCTAACCCCGGTCTCCCCTACCCTGGCCGTTGCGTGTAAGAATTAGCCTGCATGATACATTTTATACTTTTAATATTATGCTGCACTTTTATACCGTATATGCGGAAATGAATTTTGACATCGCATCGCATCGAAGATGACATCGCAGTAATTTAGTGTGCTTGCTTATTATTTGTATGCTGTTGTCAGGTTAGCTTGGTAGTTGGCATTCGTTCTGACAGCAATAAGTCACATGATGTTTCTCATCATCACGATGCAAATCCAGTTCATAGAAGCTGACTAAACGTAACTTCAAGCTTTATGTTCTTCACTTACCGGTACCTCTTCCTCCGCTTAAATTCCCCTTGCTGTCTGTCCCTCGTCGTGACCACCAGCATGTTGCTTATCAGGTTCAATTCACACCTGGTTCTCAGTCTCGCTAGGTTATTCAGTAGGTACTTACTAAGATATTAGCTTACTGTTGCTGCTGGCAGTTTCACTGCAGCCAAAAACCTGTGAGCTTTTTACATTTTGATGCATCATTTTCAACTTGACTGGGCTTTAATTTCTTGTAACTTTTCCAACCCACCTTTCTCCTTTTCAAACTAACGATTTACTCACTCTTCTTTGCTGGCTTTTAGGCCTATGGAATTTATGCTTGACAAATGGACAAATTCTCGTATTATCGCCCCCTGCTGTTATTAGTTGTTACACTCTATATTTTGGTTATTGATCAACAGGGCCGACCGACGGCTATAGAGCGAACGGCCGTTCTGGACTTTTCCAGAACGCACAGATTGCCAGTCCACCCCTCCCTTTGGGCCTTTTCTGGGCCATCTCGGGGCCTTAAGTGTCCGTAAAAGAGAAGCGTGCTTTGTTTCATCCCAGGGTTCGCTAGTCTCTTACAATAGGAAGATTGTGCACACCGCGTAATCCAGAAAGGGAAAATGTCTGCACACTTGACATCCTTTTTTGTGTTTCCTTTCATGGCACAAAATCAAAATGACATTTTCACCTCGTCTCTCTCATCCTGCAGAGAGGTGTCTAACGCTCCAAAGATAAAAGTAGAAGAAACGGAAAAAGAAAAACACATGCAGATGGTCCTATAGACTATAGATTTCTGAGGCTGCATGCTGAGGATGAAATATCTAATGAAACCTTCTGTGTCTTGTTGAAGCAAGGCTTAGGAATTGGGTTTGATTAAGCTGATAAGTCAGTAAACAATAAGCAACAATGAAACTGAATTTGAATAATTCTGTACTACCTAAATAAAGTGCTACAAAGGCTTAGTGTCAGCTGTGGCAGTGGATTCACCATCACCCACCCAAACCAAAGCAGAATTCCCCATCACCCATCCAAACCAGAGCAGGATTCACCATCACCCATCCAAATTCACCATCACCCACCCAAACCAGAGCAGGATTCACCATCACCCATCCAAATTCACCATCACCCACCCAAACCAGAGCAGGAAGGAGGAAGTTGGCGATGCTGGCTTCACCGTGCTCTCGAATCACCCATCTCTTAAACGTGCTTACTGTTAACACACTGGTTTGGAGGACTGCCCAGGAGCCCTACACAAACACAACATCAGTTGGCCACATGGCATTCCATCAACCACATCCTGATAGCATCTGTCATTGCTGCATCAACATCCCCTCTGGCACTAGTCTGATGTTTGGCTCAAGTCTGATGTTGCCAGGTTTCGCTGGAAATGGGGTCAACTGCCTGGCATGTGATTGGCCAAATGGAACTTCCAGAACATTACATACACAGATGTCTGACCTAGTGTAATCATTTCCAGTGAAACCATCAAAGTTCATTATCCCCTTTGCCACAAGTCTGAGGGTTGCACTGAAATGATTACACCAGGTATTTGTGTATGTATGTGATGTGCTGAAACTATTGCACCAAGTATGTTTGTGTGTGATGTGCTGAAACGATTGCGAAATGATCAGACTTGTTCTAGAGGGGATATTAATGCGGCAATAACAGATGCTATCAGGATATGGTTGATGGAGTGCCATGAGGGCCCAGCATGCCCTGAAGGTGTTGGATCCAATCCCATGGGTCCAATCCCAAACACAAGAGACAATGCTTGAGAGTTAATTGTATAACTTACTAGGAGCCAGTGCAGGGACCTTAAAATTCAAGTAATGTGGCCACTTTTTTTGTTGTTGTTGTAAAAACCCTTGCTGCTGCATTTTGGATCAGTTGAAGCTGTTTGATGGTCTTTTGGGTAATGTGGGTAAACGGAGGAGTATGGTCACATGTGTGATTAGAACGTCTGCAAAATTTTGAGTTCTCACCATGATGTAACATGCGCTCTGAGGGATTTTAACATAAAGTTATATGAGCGCTAAAGAATGTTTGTGTAGGGGTCTAGAAGAACAGGGAAAAGTAATTCACTCCTCGAAAGGTTAATTGTGCTCAGCCTCCACTGCACGCTTGCCTCCAACATGACTGTGTTGATTTAAGGTTGCCAAATTAAGCAGAAAAAAAAACACTGAACAAAGCATATTTGCATTCCAATTAAACCTGAAGGGAAAGATTCTTTCGTCTGGTGTTTGCTTGTGCCTGCATGCGCACACAGCACTGAAAGAATGCAGCGGCTTCTGATGAAGAGTACGAATGAGACATACTTCACATTGACATATCTTACCCAACTATTGTACTATCGCAGAAACATCTCCCACACATCTCTGTCCCATAGCGTTTCAAAGCACCACATCTCTCTCTCGCTCTCTCTCTCTCTCTCTCTCACACACACACACACACACACACATCTCCCACGCATCTCTCTCTCTCGCTCTCTCTCTCTCTCTCACACACACACACACATCTCCCACACATCTCTGTGCCATAGCGTTTCAAAGCACCACATCTCTCTCTCTCGCTCTCTCTCTCTCACACACACACACACACACACATCTCCCACACATCACTGTCCCATAGCGTTTCAAAGCACCGCATCTCTCTCTCTCGCTCGCTCTCTCTCTCTCTCTCTCTCTCTCTCACACACACACACACACACACAAACAAACACACAGAAAGAAGATCTCCCACATCTCTGTCCCATAGCATTTCAAAGCGCCGCATCTAAATGAAAAGTTTAACCCCTCTCAACCACAATGACTTGCACATCTCATCCTCACGCCATTCCACATTGGCAGCTTTTAAATCACTCTAGTCTACGTCTAGTCTAGTCTACGTCTTCAGAGCTCCTGAGGTTGACAGCTTTTAAATCACTCTAGTCTACGTCTTCAGAGCTCCTGAGGTTGTTGTTGTCTCTCGGGATTTTTGCAAAATTGCTTTTGCTTTTGGTGGGCTTTTGTGAGAAAGAAAAAACCACATCATTCAAAACAGTACACAGAGCTCAACACAAAAACAACTAGCATAGCTCAACACAAAACAACTAGCATAGCTCAACACAAAAACAACTAGCATAGCTCAACACTAAAAGCAGAAATTGTTTCAGTGTCAGTCTCTGTCATCATGGCTCCCCCTCCCCTTTGCGGATTAGCTGTTTTGGTGCTTGGAAGTGAGTTAGTATCGCAGTAGCTGTATTTGTTTGATCAGAAGTGTACTAAATGCAGTTAAACGGAGTCAGACTTGTTTTCTTCTTCTGCCATCAGCAGAGTAGCAACCTTAAGCACAGTGAGGCGTCAGCTAATAGTGTCCCACTTATCTCATGCCATCGGCCTAGTTAGACGAATGAGTCTACTATTGAGTCTAGTCTTAATGAGTCTACTAAGGAGTCTAGTCTTAATGAGTCTACTGAGTTACTTAGTGTTTTGTGAAGTCAATGCAAAATAAACGGACAAATCTTAATTCAGTCAAATAGCACCAGAATGACAGATCACATTTTGTTTGTGGCAAGAATTGTTAGTGCTAGTGCTGTATTACACATTCATCTCTCATGTCTGTTTTGACACCAGTCTTCCTGAATAAATGACTTAAAAACAAGGATATGTGTGGTGGTGAACGCAGGCTTTGAAGCCAGAGGTGTCCTGGTGGGCTTTATGTGTGCAACAGCTCCGCTTTCGCTGCCAGACAACAGTGTCTCCAGTATAGCCTGGAGAGCATGCCTGCGAGTGACTAACCAGAATCCCTTCACACATTCACAGGCCCACATCTTACAACACAAATTATGCCCCCCTTAATTGTACCCCCCATTATACCTTTAACCCCTGCCCTCTCCTTTTACACTTTCTCCCGCTAAACACACTCTACACATGACAGTGGACATGGCTTTGCCCCCAACCCCAGGGACATGGCTTTGCTTATACCCCAGACATTCACCCTTCTTTTCCGCGACTGCTTCCCTTCCTAACAAAACTAATCTCTACTAACCATCTCTTTATACAGGTGCCTTCGATGTTCTCTACACATCTGTTCGCTTATTATGTCCTCCTAGTGTAACGTAATGTAATATATTTTATTGTCACTACACAAGTACAGCGAGATGTCATTTGGAGCAAGCCAACAGATGCATAGAGTGGAAGAGCAGGTGAAGGCAGCTGAATATAATAAAGGTTACGAGATGTACAGCATTATATTCAGCTAGCAAATATACATCAGATATGCAAACCTACATAAAAAGAACTTAAAGCTTTGGAATGCACAAAATGAGCAAAAAGGAGCACTGGCGATAGGCAATCATTCCCAGTTTTGGATCTGTTAAAGCCGGTTTACAAGGAAAACTACAAGCTCTCCTGGTACGATGTTGATACAGAAACCAGGAGTGCATCAAGTGTGTTGACAAATATGTGTGCATTAGATCTTTTTCTTTTTCAAGCTGTAAATCGCAGTATTTGTGACTCTTGTTTTGCCTGAAAGAGTTCCTAGTGTTCTAAAAGCCTACCTATCCTATCCGTGTTTCTTGTCAGCTTGTGGATGTTCATTTTGTAACTTCTGGAGGGTTGACCAAGTAAAAATAATCACAATAATCTAACAAAATAATGATGATGTGCTGGTTGCATGCCAACGGTGACAGATCCTAGAATTGGCCTCTGACCCCACCACTTATGCTAGCATGCCCGAGCAAGCCTCTCCTGCCAGCCCTGCGGACGGGCTGATTACCCCCAATTGCCCAAACACCTGTGGCTGTTATAAAATCCACACAACCTGTGGAATTCCTCACTGTCACAATGCTAAAGTTCCTGCAGATCCTCTGATCTCTTAAAACTCCCTTTTGCTCTCTGTACCAAGCGTATTCCAGCTGCTTTTGTGCTGCTTTTGTGCTGGTTGAAGTCTCTTCTTACTGACTACACAACCACAACCCCTACGTATATACTCGTTTGTTTTCTGACATGGATTTACAAGATGAAACTAAAAGAGGTGAAGGGTTAGACGAAAAAAAAGAATGAAAGGAATGTTTGAGGCCGCTGTGTAGTCCACAAACTATTCATTAGGCCTTGGTGGGGCGGGCTCGACCAGGCACTCTGATCTGTTCTCAGTATTTTCCACTTCTAAAAAGAAAAAAGATGTTGACATCTTTGTGTCAGAATTTATAGTCTTAAGCATCACACTGGTAATTATGTAGGTTTATTCAGTGTAGGGTGGCTTGCCATAACTTTAGTTTGTTATTATTGTTGTTTGGTGTTCTTGTTCTATTTAGTGATGCTAGGGTCTGTATGCAAGCTTATTGTCTTTTTATTAAAATACATTATCATTATGATTATGATTATTATTATTATGTAATTCCACCTATTCATAAATATATAATCATCAGACAGAGAACAAGAGAATTATGGGTAAATGATATGCCTTTATTAGTTGGAATATCAGTTTCCTGCACAGAATATTTCACTCTTGTTTATGCAGCATATTTGCACCCTTCAGGGCAAAGAGCAAGACTCCTGTAGGAGGACAGAGGGCTGGCTTGAGCAGCACAGGTGAGTCTGGTTGGACACCTCCTCCTCCTCCTGTGCAGGTAACTGGGCTGATGGGCGTTACTTGGGGGGGTTCTCCGCGGGGGCCTCTGCTTTAGGCTCCTGGGGGGCTTTAGGCTCCTCCTTCTTGCTCTTCTTAGTCAGCGTTGTTGGAAGGGGCTCTGCAGATATAGAAGTGTAGACAGAGCACCCTCAGTCATCCAATCACAGACACAGGGCACCCTCAGTCATCCAATCACAGACACAGGGCACCCTCAGTCATCCAATCACAGACACAGGGCACCCTCAGTCATCCAATCACAGACACAGGGCACCCACAGTCATCCAATCACAGACTAGTACAAGCAAAAAGACCTGTAATGACCTCATTACACAGAATACTACAGAATAATTATCATCATGAAAGTGCTGTTCGGCGAGCATCATCTCTTTTTGATTGGATGAGGTTCTCATGCATGTGATTTAGATCAGCAAGACCACACAAGCCGAGAGGGAATGTATCTCACAGACACAATTAAAAACAAGAAAGGCACCAATTCAAGACAGCATTCCGTGGCAGCATTCCATGGTTACACCAGACACCAAAGAGGTGGTGGAGGCGGTGGGGAGTGGCGTGTGTGTGTGTGTGTGTGTGTGTGTTGGGGAGATTTCTAGCTAGTTGCCAAACACCAATGTAGCACTTGGGACAGTCATAAGTGACCGCCTGTGCGGAGACAGGACTGGTCAAGCGAGTTATGACCGCCTGTCACTACATGGACATTTGCCTGTCTGTGCCCTGGCTTGGATCACCTGTCATGCAGCTGGAAAAACCCACTCACTGTAATCAAACACCAACAACAATTCACTCGACCTCTCAGTCATCTTGCGGCATCTAGTTATGTCAATGTTCATAGGGTCAGGTTTATATTTCACAGGAAGCTGGCATTACACATTGACATATCCTAGTAAGTCCAAACAAGATGACTAGGCTTGGTTAAGGGGGGGGGGGGGGGGGGGGGGGGTTCAGAACGATTCTGGGGTCCCTGTTGGGGCTCAAATTTATTTTCTTGCAGGGGCGCCCACAATTTCCAGCAGCGCCCCTGCCCACGGTTTGGGGGTCCTCACACACACTTACCTTTCTGCAGCGCCTGCTCTAAGGTGAACTCGCCGCTGTGAGGAGACAACATGACAGACACACAGCTTGGATCGGCACTCAAACATACAGCACTCAAACAGGTAGCAGGTCACACATACAGGTGGCTGCTTAGGAGTTGCTTAAAAATCCTACTGCAAAATGTACAAGGGCTGCTACAACACATGAGGTGCAGAGATTTCAGTTAAGGCCTATTGCTCTTATCATCTAGTATATAACTATATAACTGTATACTATATAACTGTATACTATATAACTGTATATATATGTCGTAAGACTGTCATCACTCTCTCATTAATGTGTCAACACAGGGGCCTTGTCGGAACAGTCTGGTAATGCCACGACTGTGTCGCTGTTGACACTATAGCTAAGTGGCATGGGACATTCTAATTATCAGATGTGATGACAGCTGAATGGCATGTGTCACACGCCGTTAAGGAATGCCAGATATGTCACGCAGTCATGACATATTAGGAACAGTTACATGATGTGTCATGATACCTGTGAGAGTGTGTGTGTGTGTATGTCTGGTATGCATCTATACGCATGCTGCGTAGATGCATAACTGTGGGTGTGAGTGTGTGTGTGTGTGTGTGTGTGTGTGTGTGAGTGTGTGTGTGTCCTCACTTGTTGTCGATGCCCTGCAGCAGGCTGCGGTAGCTCTCAATCTCGGCCTCCAGCTTCATCTTCACGTTGAGCAGTGACTGGTAGTCGTCGGCCTGCCGCTCCACCTGGTCCCTCACCTGGCCCAGGTCCGACTCCAGCTGCTGCAGCAGCCGGTTCAGACGCAACAGCTCGTGCCCATAGCGTCCCTCCGTGTCCCTCAGAGTGTCCTCCAGGGACAGCAGCTGGGGAGCAGGGGACGACAGGAGGACAGGAGAGGAGGAGGAGGAGAGGAAGGGAGGAGGAGATGAGGACAGGAGAAGAGAGGAGAGGAGGAGAGGAAGGGAGGAGGATGAGAAACAACGAGGTCACTGCTCCCCATTAGCCACTTTGCCCTTGAAATAATCCCTTAAATCTACACACAGCCTACAGGAAACAGGGTTTGTTTCTCACAGAAATTAGGTCTTGCACATATGCATGAGTGTGTGTGTGTGTGTGTGTGTGTGT
Source organism: Coilia nasus (assembly GCA_027475355.1). Lineage (NCBI taxonomy): Eukaryota > Metazoa > Chordata > Actinopteri > Clupeiformes > Engraulidae > Coilia > Coilia nasus. The sequence goes on along the minus strand of CM050220.1, from coordinate 2,000,383 downwards.
GTGTGTGTGTGTGTGTGTGTGTGTGTGTGTGTGTGTGTGTGTATTTGTGTACTGCCATACCGTAGTGCTTATAGCCTGCACATCGATCTCCAGGAGTTGCTTCTGACGACGAAGATCCGTTAGCTCGCTCTTGCTGGACTGCAGGCACTCAGTATTTTTAGCCACCTCAATCTTGATGTTATCAAACTGGGAGCGAGATTGGGAAAAGACAATTCATTACAGTCTATTTAAAAAAAAAAATCACATTTTTGTAAGTATCTCAGAAAACTTTCAACGTTCAACTGTACAGTTTTTGTCAGGTGTCGTTTGGCAATATTCAACTGTTTGTGCAGGTGAGGAAGCGATGGATAGTTTACCTTCTTGTTGTACCAGGTATTGGTGTCATCGCGGTTCTTTTCCGCCACCTTCTCGTACTGCGCGCGGATCTTGTTGAGGGTGTCGGCCAGGTTGGAATCAGGGCTGTCCACCTCCACGGTCACGTCGGACTCCTTCACCTTCTGACGCAGCACGGCCACATCCTGGAGAGGTGGAGGAGGAAACAGGCGTAGTCGACGCCACCAGAGCACATTGTTTATATTTGTGCGGGGACATTTCTCAAGCAGTAGGAGGCTTGATTTTTATTTGTTATTACATAACAAAATATACATTATAGGTTTGGTGACATTTGTTTCAATTGTGTGATTGCAATATAGTAGGTTTCATATATCACTTAACAGCTGTTTATGCTTTGAAGAACTGGAACTATTAAGACAGAGAACCTGTTCGTGTAAATAAAGATTTGTTTACCTAATGACCCTGTCAACAGAGGGCTGTGTAGTTTGAGGATGCAAAATATTTCTACAGCCAGTGTGACTAGCCTACTTACATCACAGTGGTCCTTCTTGAGGTAAGCCAGCTCCTCTTTTGCGCCCTCAATCTGGCTCTCGAGCTGCATCTTGGCCATCTGAGTGTCATCGATGACCTTGCGCAGCTCCGCGAGGTCCCTCTCCACGTGCTGGCGCGCCACCACCTCAGTCTCAATTCTGTCAAGGGACACGGCTCAGGATCAGCTTATTCGTCAGATAGATTTTTATTTATTAATTTTTTGCTGATGTTAGTTACTTTTATCACTTTTAGTGATACAAGTAATCTACCTTATATTCATCGGCACGTGTCGATTAAATTTATATAGTAGGCTATAGTTGTAGTTGGTCACATTTTTCTTTTTCTTACTAACTCACAAACGAGGGGAAAATCCACGGTTTAAGACTGTTTGGCTCTGCTTAGCTAAATGGATGTGATAGGTTGTGTTAAAGGAGCATAGCATTAGAAATTGCACTTACTTGTTTTTGAAATCGTCGTTGGCCAGTTTGCTGTTGTCAATCTGCAGAATAAGGCGGGCATTCTCCGTGGTCTTCACGCGCACCTGTAATGAAGTGTGGAGTGGATAAGAAATACTGCTACCTTTGTACATTTACCTGTAGATAACAAAACAGTTATTTTCTCAGTTAGCCTACCTCCTTCCTGAGAGCAACCAGTGGTTTCTCAATTGCCTCCCAATCACGGTCAGTGATCTTTCCTCTCCTCTTCAAAACCTCTTTGATTCTGTCCTCCAGCTCCGTGTTCGACTTCTCCAGCTGCCGCACCCGACCCAGATAACCAGACAGGCGGTCGTTCAGGCCTTTCATGGTCCGCTTGTCGTCTGCCGGGGCCGCGGCGGGGTTATCGACCTCATCTCTCCGGGCGGAGTCCGGGCGCAGAGCGCTCCGAAGACCCCGAAGGGTGGACACAGAAGCCCGGGAGTCTCTTCCCCCGGCGCCGCCGAACATGCTTGCGGAGCTTGAACGAGACATCTTGACTTAAAGATTGCTTAAAGATTGGAAGTGGCACTTCTAAAACAGCTACCTGCTCAGGTATGGAGTGGGGCGTCACGGCTAGAATGGTATTTATACCCACCCACCCATCCGGGGCGTCAGAGAGTACTTGACTAAATTACAAACTTGTCCCCTCAGACCGGGAGAACCTGTAGTTTCACCAACATTCACTTTTCCAGGTGATTTTCCACCACATGCATAATTCATTAGGGGAGGCCCAGTCACAGCCTTAATAAGCAGGTGCAGTTCCCGACTTCGTTACTCTCCGTGCCACTTCTCTACCCGCAGCCGCCTGTGCCAGTACGGAAAGATAACGAAAATGGCCAGCGTGAAAAAACGCGGAGGCTTCAGCAGCCAGTCCTATAGCCCGTCTGGTCCGTCTAAGGCATACCCCAGCATCACGCCGGCCAAGAAAGACTTGCTCAACCCCATCGACACGAAGGTGGACCCCCTTGACCAGAAGGCGAAGACGAGCGAGAAGGACCAGATGGTTGGACTGAATGATAAGTTCGTGGCATTTATTGACAGAGTAAGTGTGACTGAAATCTTCAAGATGAAAAGTGACTGCTGATTTTACATAGATTATTTTATACTCACAAGTTAGTTGGCAAACTTTGAAAACAAATATATAAATAAAAACATAAATAAACAAACAAGATACAATTAAAAATAAAGATAAACTAATAAACTAACTGTGGATTAATTAACTGTGGACTGTCTGCATTGAAGAACAGTGGCCTTTTTTATTCTATTTAATGTCCCATTGTTTGATTATAACGTTGCAATAGTGTATAGCTTTGCAATAGCATATAGCTTTGCAATAGTATATAGCCTTGCAATAGTATATAGCCTTGCAATAGTATATAGCTTTGCAATATTATATAGGTGGCTGTTAGGTGAAGGGTGCTGCCTAGTTCAGGAAGAAATAGATGTAAACTTTCTAAGGGTACTGTTACAAGTGCTTTATAACTCTCTGTTTGTCTAAATAGCACCCGGGTATTTTTGGATCACTTTGTCTGGATTGCACTGT
>CM050220.1:1925000-1995000 GCA_027475355.1 Coilia nasus | reverse complement strand
CCTGATCCCCATGTAAGGGACGAGCGAGCAGATGGGGACAGAAGAGCTTTGGAATGCTGTCCATTATGTCTGAGTGTACACACACGCCTGAGTCTGAGTATGTCTGAGTGTACACACACGCCGACACCTCTGCTCCAGCAAACACCTCATTTGCTCCAGAATAACCCCCCCAGGCCCCTCGAGCAAATGTGAGGCCTGTGAATGTGTCTAGGGTCTAGGCTATGGCAATGGTGATGCTCCCTCACTGGGATAAATGTGACGCCTGTAAATGTGTCTAGGCGATGACGATGGTCCCTCACTGTGAATGTGTCTAGGCGATGACGATGGTCCCTCACTGTGAATGTGTGTAGGCAATGGCTGTGGTGATGGTCCCTCACTGTGAATGTGTCTCTGCAGGTTCGAGGATGAGCTTCAGAAGAAGATGGACGCAGAGAATGAGTTTGTGGTCGGCAAGAAGGTGGGTGCTGCCAATATCTGACTGAACACACGGAATAGAGTGGTGATTTGTTATTAAGCTGATGAAAGTATTTTTTTTAGGAAAAAAAGAGCTGGAAATATTCAAGCCCATGATCTCAGTAGTCGTAAAAATGTTAAAAAGCCTTTATGGTGTTGGGCTAGAGTTCTAAAAAACACCAACGTGTCTCGGTTCTACAGTCTTCATCAGCATTTTTGATGACTTTTCAAACAAATGTGTAATTTACAAAAGTGTAAAAGTAAATGTTAACAGTGTTTCAGTCCATTCCATTGTTAGGTGTGGATAAAGTTTTTGTTGTGTTTGTGTGTCTGTGTTTGTTTGTGTGTTTGTGTGTTTATGTGTTTGTGTGTTTGTGTGTTTATGTGTTTGTGTGTTTGTGTGTTTATGTGTTTGTGCTTGTATGACAGGAAGTGGATGAGGGCTACCTGCAGAGGGTGGAGCTGGAGCTGACCCTGGAGGAGGTGTTAAGTCAAGTGGACTTCCTCAAGCAGGCCTTCCAAGAGGTCATTATTAGTCAATAAGCACATCTGTTGCTGGTCCAGTAACCAATAACAGCTGCCCTCATTAGCCCCCCCCCCCCTCATCTCCACAAGTGTTGACAATTACAATGTGCTATAAACACTGTGGTACTTGCATCAGCTTACCTGTTTAGACTGTCTGTGTACATAGTATATTTCCCTATGAAATAAACTAGAAATAAGTAGATTCATTCCTTTTCCCAGTTAGTCTTGAGCAGTTTTTCTTGTCTCCTGACCCCCTACAGGAGATCAGAGAGCTGGAGTCGATGATCGTGAAAGAGAAGATCGTGCTGAAGGCGAAGCACAGCCCTGATCTCGACCTGGAGGACATCGTTGCCATTGTGAAGAAGCAGTACGAGGACATGGCCGCCCGCAGCCGCGAGGAGGTCGAGCAGTGGCAGCAGAAAAAGGTACAGGCTCAGGGGTCAATAGGCGTCACTGCCAGCTGCCATATACACCATTTTAGGGGTCAATAGGCCTCACTGCCAGCTGCCATATACACCATTTTAGGGGTCAATAGGCCTCACTGCCAGCTGCCATATACACCATTTTAGGGGTCAATAGGCTTCACTGCCAGCTGCCACATAGACCATTTTATGAGTCCACAGAGCCATCACATAGACCATTTTAAGAGTCCACAGAGCCATCACATAGACCATTTTAGGAGTCCACAGAGGGCCATCATATAGACCATTTTAGGAGTCCACAGAGCCATCGCATAGACCATTTTAGGAGTCCACAGAGGGCCATCATATAGACCATTTTAAGAGTCCACAGAGGGCCATCGTATAGACCATTTTAAGAGTCCACAGAGGGCCATCGTATAGACCATTTTAAGAGTCCACAGAGCCATCATATAGACCATTTTAGGAGTCCACAGAGCCATCACATAGACCATTTTAGGAGTCCACAGAGGGCCATCATATAGACCATTTTAAGAGTCCACAGAGCCATCATATAGACCATTTTAGGAGTCCACAGAGCCATCACATAGACCATTTTAGGAGTCCACAGAGCCATCATATAGACCATTTTAAGAGTCCACAGAGTGCCATCGTATAGACCATTTTAAGAGTCCACAGAGGGCCATCGTATAGACCATTTTAAGAGTCCACAGAGGGCCATCATATAGACCATTTTAAGAGTCCACAGAGGGCCATCGTATAGACCATTTTAAGAGTGCAGAAGGCCATAATATACACCATTTTAAGAGTGCACAGGGCCATCACATAGACCATTTTAAGAGTCCACAGAGTGCCATCGTATATAGACCATTTTAAGAGTCCAGAGGGCCATCACATAGACCATTTTAAGAGTCCACAGGGCCATCATATACACCATTTTAACAGGTTTTGATTATTAGCATCACAGCTGTTCTCACAGGGTGTCTATGTTAACATCCCCAATGATGTAAAATGTACTGGAACTAGTGTGGGAACAAAGGAAAATGTTTAGGCAGCGTTTGTGCTCCTCCTGTTAAAGCCAGGCATATAGCTAGCTGTACTGAGGCGCAGCGATGTCAGTGTGTAGGTCAGGAGTGCAATGTTAGCAGGAGTGTAGCCTAGCTGTCCTCGGCCGTCCAGGCCTGTGCAGAGGTCAGTTTTGATTAGATAGCACGTTCATTTTGATCTAAACCAACCTATGAGAATATCATAGAGGATTAAAATATTTATATTTGTAAGCTTATCTCTCAGGGTAGATACTTACTCTTTCTTTCTCTCTCTCCCTCCCTCACTCTCTCTCTCCCTCCCTCACTCTCTCTCTCTTGCTTTCTCTCTCTCCCTCCTTCACTCTCTCTCTGTCTCGCTTTCTCTCTCTCTCTTCCTCACTGTCTTTCCCTCCCTCTCCCTCTCTCTCTCACTCTCTGTCTCTCTCTCTTTCTCTCTCTCCCTCTCCGTCTGTCTCCAGATGGATGCCATGGTCCTGAAGGCTGGGAAGTATGAGGATGACATGCGCGACATGAAGAAGGAGATTGCCGACCTGCTGAGGCAGATCCAGAGGCTGAACAGTGAGATGGATGCCCTGAGGAAGAGGGTAAGGAAGAGGCTACTCTGCACTAAACAGTCTGAATGGCCTTCCACTTAGTTTTGCTTGTGTTTGTCAACCTTTCATTTGCCACTCATGTGCCACTATGTGGACACGGACATCCCAGGTTCAGAAAGTCCTGCCACATATTTGTTCCAGCCAATTCACTAAACTAGCTGATCTTAAATAGCACAACTCTTCAGCCAGCCAGGTGAGCTAGTTAGTGAGGTCACCTGTGTTGGGAGCACAGGAAGTAGGAATATAAGGCAGGACTTTTACTTTCTCATGCCGGTTTGTCCACCTCAAGTGTGCCTACCAAGCTCCAACTTGTGTTGCTTTTCACTCCGAAACTTACGTTGCGTCAGTTTAAAAAGCTGACCTCACACAGTACATTTCCGAGAAACTGCTGCTCTAGCTGGTGGGGTCTCAACTTGTCCAGTACGTTTCTGTACAGTGACCACGTGAGGTCACCTCACAGAATTTACGCTGAATTTGGGGTGCACAGTGGAAACCTGGTCTTAGGCCAGCGATGTCTCTACTGGTGTTGCCTTGCACTCGCACCCATAACTACATCCAACAACACCTCAAGCCAGAGATAGCACAGCAAGGCTCCACAGTGTTTGCGGAGACTGTAGTGACAAAAGATAATCTATCGAATGTGTACTCTAACCAGGGCCAATTATAAACAGCTATCTGCACTCTTTCCATGGCCACTGTGTTTGTGGGCCACCTCCTGTCACCACCCATGTAGAGCCTAATGCACTAACGTGCACATAGAGAGTTAAAGCCCAATGCACTAACGTGCACATAGAGAGTTAAAGCCTAATGCACTAAGGTGCACATAGAGAGTTAAAGCCTAATGCACTAACGTGCACATAGAGAGTTAAAGCCCAATGCACTAACGTGCACATAGAGAGTTAAAGCCTAATGCACTATTGTGCACATAGAGTTAAAGCCCAATGCACTAACATGCACATAGAGAGGTGTCCTGTGGGAAAACAGCACACAGAGTCCAGACTGTGAGATCGTGGTGCATCTACCTAACTTGAACCTTCCTGTAACTTCTCTCCTTTCCTCAGTCTCTCCCCCTCTCTGTGTCCCAAAATCTCTCTCATCACTCACAGGCCCAGCCAAGAGTGTCAGCGGGCCTGTGTGTGCATGTGTTTTGCTTTATCTAAAATTTCTCTCACCCTCCCCCGCCCAACCCCCCCACGTCCCTCACGCCTGATGAAGGCGGACTTTGCCTTCATGACCGTACTGTATAGGCCTGTTCCGTGGTCCAGCACCCTCCAGACTTCACACAAGGATGCGTGTGCATGTGTTTCGCTTCATCCGAAATCTCTCTCACCCCTCATCCCCCGCACCAACCCCCCCACAGAAAGAGTCTCTGGAGCTGGAGATCACACAGGCGGAGGACAAGGGGCAGGGTGCCATCGACGACGCCCGTGACCACCTGGTGCAGCTGGAGGACGCCATGCGCAAGGCCAAGCAAATGATGGCCAAGCAGGTGCGCGAGTACCAGGAACTCATGAACCTCAAGCTGGCGCTGGACATCGAGATCGCCACCTACAGGAAGCTGCTGGAAGGGGAGGAAATGAGGTACTGAGTTCGCCACTTTGTTTCACTTTGTGTGTAGGGCCTGGCTACTCTCCATGGTCCACAAGCACCTGGCTACTCTCCATGGTCCACAAGCACATGTTTACTGTACTTCCTGGTAGATGGACACCATGTTGAAATTTTAAAACCATTGGGCCTGTCTTCAACCAATCATGGCTGATTGAAAACCAAAAACTTGGTTGAGGCAAGTTGCCTGACAGAGTTCTGGAGGTACAACGGTGGTGCTAGCCTTGCTAATAACTACTGACTAGCCTGTGAGGAAAACAATGATTGGGATCAATTAATCAACTATGGACTGAACTAATCGTTTTGCAATTAAGTAAACGTGAATTATCATTTGCACTTTTCTCTCTTCAGGATGAATGGATATGGACGTGACCTGGGTAAGCTATGCTACATTTAATCTAACAATTAACCTAGTTTCCTCCTTAACCAACAATCAACAACCTTCTAAATCTCATTTGTCTCTTGCTCAGATTTCTAAAAACAAAACAAACGCAAACATTCCCACCGTCCTTGCTCACGCAGACGCCCACATCCCCGTGCTGGACAACGGCTACACGCACCAGTCTCCACCCGCCGACACCACGCCACAGCGCAAGAAAGGCGTGTTCATCAAAATCGAGGTTAAGGACGGCCGAGTGATCTCGGAAAGCTCCGTCTTGGAAGACCCATAAAGACCCCATGTCTACCCGTTGGGGAAATTTATGCAAACAGAACCTGCCTGTCTGCTGTGAAATAGCTGCTGCATGTGTGTCTGTGTCTGTTTGTATGCAGCAGCTCCACCCGCAAAATGTGAGCACTAATCATTCGCCTTATACCCCCATGAAATCTGTCTGGTGACCCCTTTCGTTGAGTTTCCTGTCATGAATGCCTCTGGCCAAATCTGGCTTTGATGAGTTTTGTCTGACTGTCTTTGACCAATAAATTTAAAATGACCTTAAACCCAAACTCTGATGTCATGTCTACCTTGTGTGTGTTTCATGATTACATTTATATTTTGTTTAAGATATGCATACACTACAGTACAAGCGCATTTGAGCCACAGTCTTCTAGTTTGCGAGCGTTATGTTAGTTTATTTAATCCCAAGACCACCGTGGCTGAGAATGACCCTTATGTGTCAGTATGTTTAGGAGACAGTATTTTGGTTTAATGGTTGTTTATCAATGCCAGGCATATATTCTTCGCCCAGAAAGCTGATAGAGCAGCCCAGTGAAATCTTTGTGTGTATGCAGGATGATTGTGAGGTTTACGGCATGCTCCGTCCACTAAGCCAAGAAGTCTGTCCTGTGTGTCGCGCTCGCTAGGGAAGAGTGGGCTTCTGGTTAGCCTCCGAGCGATGATAATGATGTGTCTGAGGAAGACGCTCTGCAGAAGAGTTGGGACACTGCCCAGTCCTGTCCGACTCCTCGTCCAACTGTCATTTGTTGTCTTTTTTTTCTTTCTGTGCTCCCTTCCTTAGCTCCTGCATTCTTTACTCTCTCTCTCTCTCTCTCTTTCTGTGCTCGCCTCCTTTATCATGTTTATCCTGTGTCACTCTGTCTTCTCCTCTCGTCCTCAGGACGACAAACACATTCAAAGAATTACAGTGTCTATGTGTGTAGTAGACCTATGTCAACCATAACAATTACTATGTCCATGTGTGTTACAGTCATATTCCACCCCCACGAATTAGTGTCCTTGTATCTAGTAGACCTATTTCAACCACAAGAATTACAGCGTCCATGTATGTAACAGACCTATTTCAACCACAAGAATTACAGCGTCCATGTATGTAACAGACCTATTTCAACCACAAGAATTACAGCGTCCATGTATGTAACAGACCTATTTCAACCACAAGAATTACAGTGTCCATGTGTGTTATAGACATATTTCAACCTCAAGACACACAACATACACACATTCTCCCCCAGCTTTTAAGATAAACAGCTGTATCTCACTAGAACGCAGTCTTTCGCAGAACCAATCCTCTTCCGGGAACCTCCGAGATACACTAGTCACTTGACAAAAGCCGCATTTGATTTAGGGAAACTTTAAGGAATTTTAACTTTAAGGAAATGCTCTAGTTAGTAACTATTTGCTCAGCATGAAACATTTAGCCTCCCAGCCCTGAACAAGCAAATGCAACATGTTGCTCCAGATAGCAGATAAACTTGCCCAGCATGAGACATTCAGGCTCACAGCTCTGAACATGTAAATACAAAAGATAGCTGAAGTCACATGCCAGCCCTCATACAAAACAAGAAATGGTTTGAATTGGTATTTGGTTGAACAATAAAGCATCATTGAAGTATCTGTGCAACAGCAAAGTTGTGCATTTACACACACATACATAACTATACCCACACACACACACACACACACACACGTGCACAATTGAGCACACACACATATATATATATATATATAGAGAGAGAGAGAGAGAGAGAGAGAGAGAGAGAGAGAGAAAAGAGAGATAGTGGTGTTTACCTTGAGTCTGTCTCACTTCCCCCAAACATGTGAAGTTATTGTGTTTCTGTGTTTGGCTCACAGTGGTGTTATTAATTATTAATGGCTAACATGCCTGCTTGCAGACCGCGCTCACCCCCGTCTGGCCTCTGCTCCAGGCCATTCCACTACTCCCATCCACTGACAGCCCATGGGGGATACCTAGCCTGGTAAACCAGCCCCTCATACTTCATTTCATTTTGTACAGAGGGTCTGGCCTTGCTGCATTGAATAACGATTTCTTCCTGGAGGTGTGGACTCTGCTGAAGTTTAAAGCAAGTGACTGCCTTTACCCAATCGCTAACATCTTGTTGTCACATATGCAATTAGCCTACCTATGCACTACAATTCAAATGTAGCACACAAACGCTCACAGATTCGGTCACGAACACTCCCTCTGTTCGCTGATTGGCTCGGATTCGCTTGGTCTGAATACATGAATGTCAACAGCAGCAAGGCCAGACCCTCTGTACAAAATGAAATGAAGTATGAGGGGCTGGTTTACCAGGCTAGGGTATACTAACCACAGAGACCACTGTTTGAAACAGGGCACCACAGCAGAGGTGCAAACTAGACATGCAAACCCCACTGACAGCCCATGGGGGATATTAACCACAGATAGCTCGTTCCACTGCCACAGTCCCAGAGTGGCCAGAGCAGTCCTGGTGGAAAAGAGGTAAGAGAGGACTGTTTGAAACAGGGCACCACACTAAAGGTGCTAAGTAGAGATGCAAATTCTGGGCAATGGACAATCCAAAAGGCTTTAATAACGCAGTTGTTCTGTTTAACACTGAATCACAGGATTCTCCCAGTGTAAGAATGCACCGCAGCAGCAGAAACGTCTATTATCTTACAAACCTACTAAAGTAATCATGTCACACACACAGAATTACTGATGACTGTTCCAACAGTGTTAAATAACAGACCATTTTTAATTTAACAAGGTCAGACAAACAGCTTATGACATCAGTTGTCCACTATGTGTATTCTTCACATAAATATTTTTTCACACTGAAAAGTTGTTATAAACTAAATAGTTTAAAGCCTAGGTTTGGTTTTAGTAGAAGTCTCTAAATAATACTATTTCTCTCACTGGCCATTCAATCATTCTTCTATACCAGAAAAAACGTTTTTGGGATCTTGCCCATAACTGTTTCTATTTAAAACATTCCTTGGAGAAAATACAATATAGAATACAATAGAAGCGTCTTCAGTGAACCATCCAATGTTTCGTTGGTCCTCCATAGGACTTCCTCAAACTTTATAATACTTTATAATCTTGTCTCGGTATCCATACAAAGCAGTCTGGAAAAGAGTTCAAAGGTCAATGCTGTCAGCATCCTACCTGCTCTCCATTTTCTATCCTAGGTTTGCAAAAGAAATAGCAACATCTTCAATTAAGCAACCAATACATCTTCTATAGATCATCCTCCCACTCTTGCTTCATAATCCTGTATGTGTGTCCATATGCAGAGGCGATTTGAGACTCTGTTAAAAGAGTTCCGATAGCAACACTGTCAGCATCCCATCTCCAGACAAAGGTTCAGAGGGCAATGCTCTCAGCGTCCCATCTCCTCTGGAAAAGGGTTCAGAGGGCAATGCTCTCAGCGTCCCATCTCCTCTGGAAAAGGGTTCAGAGGGCAATGCTGTCGGCGTCCCATCTCCTCTGGAAAAGGGTTCAGAGGGCAATGCTGTCGGCGTCCCATCTCCTCTGGAAAAGGGTTCAGAGGGCAATGCTTTCAGCGTCCCATCTCCTCTGGAAAAGGGTTCAGAGGGCAATGCTGTCGGCGTCCCAGGGCCTCTGGAAAAGGGTTCAGAGGGCAATGCTGTCGGCGTCCCATCTCCTCTAGAAAAGGGTTCAGAGGGCAATGCTCTCAGCGTCCCATCTCCTCTAGAAAAGGGTTCAGAGGGCAATGCTGTCGGCGTCCCATCTCCTCTGGAAAAGGGTTCAGAGGGCAATGCTCTCAGCATCCCATCTCCTCTAGAAAAGGGTTCAGAGGGCAATGCTCTCAGCGTCCCAGGGCCTCTGCCGCCAGCGACTGTGTGGCCTGCGCAGGAACTTGCGTATGGGGTCGGTGTACTCGCGGTTGGCGAGGCCGAGCACAAGGGGCACCACGGTCATGCCCCCAATGCCCGCGCACGAGAGCACGATGTGTGCGGTGGGGTTGCCCTGGGCGCCGGGGCGCAGCAGGAAGGCCATGCCCACGTGCGTGTAGATGATGTAGGGCACCCAGCACGCCAGGAAGGTGAGCGAGACGGCCGCCACGCAGCGGGCATAGCGCATGTCCACGCCCGTACGCCGCCTCCGCCCCCCGTTGTCCCCGCCCCGACTGCGCGGCCCCGTCACCGAGCGCTGCAGACGCCGGATGTCCCTGAGCTGGCCGTGCGTGATCCACAGCACACGGCCCGTCATGGCCGCGATGGACAGGATGGCGGGCGCCAGGATGCCGTACACCTCCAGGTAGATGTAGGCGTTGGGGAACACGTGGCGGTACGTGCAGCAGCGCTCCCCGTGCATGGCCCCGCCCCCGCCCAGCGAGCAGTTGGGGTCGGCCCCGACATCGCCGACATCGCCGCTCCTCTCCGCCCAGGCGTCCGCGGCATCTCCGGAGTACTCCAGCGGCGAGCGGCAGCAGCCGGTCCAGGCACGGCCGGCGCGGCGGTTGTTCCAGCCAAAGGCGGGCAGCAGGGCGAAGAGCAGCGGGGGCAGCCAGAGCGCGAGCAGCACGAGCGGGTAGCGGCGGTGCACCCACAGGCCGCGGTGGCGCAGCGGGCTCACGATGCGGCGGTAGCGCTCGTAGTGCACCAGCACCAGGTTCAGCAGGAAGGCCAGGAACAGGAAGTTGGGCAGCACGTGCACCAGCAGGCAGGTGCCGAAGCCCAGCGGGCGGCTCAGGCCCATCCAGGGCACGAAGGGCAGCGCCACGCCCGTGCCCAGGTCGGCCGCCAGCAGGCTCAGGAAGAAGTAGTTGGGCGCGGTGTGCAGGCGGCGGGTGCAGCCGATGGCGAGGATGATCAGCAGGTTGGCCAGGATGATGGCGCTGGAGAGGGGCACGGTGATGGAGTAGATGAGCTGGACCTCCACGCTGCCCAGGTGCCCGCCCCCCATGTCGCCCGTGTCCGAGGCGTTCAGCTCCATCACCATGGAGACGCCACGCAGACTCCTCAGACCTTACCCACTCACTGCCACCCCATCAGGCCCCCCCTCCACTGGGGGTGGATGGAATCAGTAGTTAGTGGCCAGTTGGGGAATGACATGTTAGCACATTAACATCAATGATGGTTAAGATCAAGATTAAGTTAAGTTAATAAAATCAGTATTAGGGGCCAAAGTCTCCACCCTCCACCAGGGGATGGAATCAGTGGCCAGTTGGAAAATGACATGTTAACACATTAAGATTAATTTAATTGTTAACTATTACTGTAATAATAATAAAATTAATTAATAATAGAATAATAATAAACCTAAAGTGGTAAGTGTTCTCCCAAACGATAGTATGTTAGAATAAGGTTTGTAGTCAGGAAGGCTTAAATCTCTTCTCCAAAAGGTACTCTTCCTAGATGCACAAGTATCTTGTGTTTTCTCGAAATAAAATCGGCATTATCAGCCCAAGTCTCCCCCCTCTACTGGGGCTGGATGGAATCAGTAGTTAGTGTCCAGCTGTGACATGACATCTTAACACATTAAGATGAATGACATCAGTATTAGGAGCCAAGTCTCCGCCCACCCAGGGCTGTAGCCAATCAGTAGTTAGTGTCCAGCTGTGACATGACATCTTAACACATTAAGATGAATGACATCAGTATTAGGAGCCAAGTCTCCGCCCACCCAGGGCTGTAGCCAATCAGTAGTTAGTGTCCAGCTGTGACATGACATGTTAACACATTAAGATGAATGACATCAGTATTAGGAGCCAAGTCTCCGCCCACCCAGGGCTGTAGCCAATCAGTAGTTAGTCTCCAGCTGTGAGCAAAGTGAAAAAATATATTTGCAGGAGCTTTAAGCAGTGTAGGAAATGCATGTACCCAGGTCTGCCCAGAGAGATGGCTGGGCCCCTGAAAAGATCCAATTATTGGGCCCCCTTCACAAAAATAACCTCTATGGTTCTCAATTGACTGGGCGCCCCCTGGAGGCTGGGCCCCAGAAAGCTGTCATGTTTATCCCCCTTATGGGCGGCCCTGCATCTACCATGTTCTCAAACTATAAGTGGTTCACCTGAAATAGGAATACTTAATTGCTATAGACATGTCATTGATTGTAAGTCACCGCTCACTTCCCTCTTTGATGGAGTGTAAAAGAGAGAGCTGTGAACCAGCTACCAAATATACATAATATACATACCCCGCTCCCCACCGGGGACATCCAACCCCAGGGCCTCTGATGTTTGTATGAGCAGTGGGGTGGGCAAATGAGTCAGCCTGGCCAAGTCTTTCATTATTCAGGTGGCTTTTGGCTACGGTCCCCTCCCATTCACTCACTGTGTGTGTGTGTGTGTGTGTGTGTGTGCGTGTGTGTGTGTGTGTTTGGCAGGGCGCTCACTGCTAACTGTGTGTCCGACCGACCGACACAGCTGATTATACCTCCCCTGTGCAGACAGGTGGGTAGGCAGGTCACAGTGGGCTAGGTTCCCTTACAGTAGGCTAGTCACAGTAGGCTAGGTGCCTCATAGTAGGCTAGGTTCCTTACAGTTGGCTAGGTGCCTTACAGTTGGCTAGGTGCCTTACAGTTGGCTAGCCACAGTAGGCTAGGATCCTTATAGTAGGCTAGCCACAGTAGGCTAGGATCCTTATAGTAGGCTAGCCATAGTAGGTTAGGATCCTTATAGTAGGCTAGCCATAGTAGGTTAGGATCCTTATAGTAGGCTAGCCACAGTAGGCTAGGCTAGGATCCTTATAGTAGGCTAGTCACAGTAGGCTAGGTGCCTTACAGTAGGCTAGCCACAGTAGGCTAGGTGCCTCTGCTATAAGCTCCTGGCTGTACATTTACCACCCTGGAGGAGGACACAGCGTCTCTTCCCAACCGGGCAAACACACATAAATTTCACGGTGTGAGTCGTAACCTTTGCAGTGCCGACCCCATAAATTTAATGGTGGAGATACTGTAGGCTTCAGCTCACCCAATGAGTGCTGAGTGTTTAAGGAGAGAAATATACAGCACGGCCTCATGCTCGTCTCAATAAAGCATCACGGTTATTATGAGGGACGTCAATACAGTGGAGTGGTTCCTCAAGCTCTAACTTCTAGTAACCTCTATGGAAGCTAACAAATAACATCTTTTTATTGCTTTCAAAATATATTTTTGTTAATATTTTTTTATTTAAAGGCTGCTCAAATCAGTAGTGCAATATAATGAAAAAAAAAAAAAATGTAACAGTGCAGAGTCTAAACATAATAAACTTCTTTCAGATCTTTTGCTAACTAATGAAAAGGTAAGGTAAGAAAAGACAAGATACTCACGATAAACCTGATACTTGTGTTCAAACAACAAATATAATAATAATAATAATAATAATAATAATAATATAATAATAATAATAATAATATCTAGAAGATAGGATTTTAACTCACCTTATTTAGTGAAGACATGGACCAGAACACATCCGAACTGCCAACTATGCTGCCAAATCCAGTCTGGTGTCCCTCTCCCCTGGTTACAATGGGACATGAAAGACAGTCCCCCCTCCCTTGGCTCCTCAGAGTAGTCTCAGTCCTTCGCCCTACTCTGTGATGCTGTTATATTTAGCCACGTCAAAGACTGGCAGCCTAAATATCCTAAAGTATAAAGCTATATATTCTAAAGATACCCTGCACTTCCTCCGGGATTAATAAAGTGTTTATCTGTCTACCTAGTCTCAGCAGTACATATGTAGCCATGTGAGGTAGTGATAGTCTCAGTTTGAATGGACAAACAGCGCGGCGTCCCCCTCTGAGAGACGGAGAAGCCTCTATCCCTCTACGGCGTCTGAGAGACGGATCGCACAGGCAGACTGAGAAGCCTCTGTCCGCTTCACGCATCTTAAAGGGGAAGCATGTCCTGCCGAAACAGAGGTGTGGACACAGAGCAGCAACACACCAGACCAGACAAACCCTCTCAACTGGAGAATAACCATTTATTCACACACACACACACACACACAGGATATGTGTGCTTTGCGTGCAAACAGGTCTGAGAGAGATGACCCAGTTCCAGTTGAATAAACCACAGCCAGGATCTGGTCTAAGTCTGATTAGGTCTAGTAAAGAGAACCAGAAGTCGTCTGATACATAAGCAGGTCTAAAGAGGTCTTGGTCTCAGTTTCAGTTTGGTGTTTTATACATTAAGACCACTTCAGATTGGGGAAGTTCATACAATAGAGCTGGGGACAGGCCGAAAGGGGTCCTGAGGCCGAGAGGGGTCCTGAGGCCGAGAGGGGTCCTGAGGCTGGAAACTGCACAGCACTTCTCACTTCCCTCCAGTTACTTTGTTTTAAAGCCTCCTTATATTGAGGAAGTGGTTAAGATATTAGATATATTAGCTTAGCTCAATATAGTAAAATAAATACTATTTTTGTAACATCGTGGTAAACTCCTGGAGCTTCAGCACATGTTAATGAAGCTGATGTACAGGAGCTGAAATGATTAACAAAAGTCTCCACATTGGCATGAATACAAGCAATCTAGGCAGTCCCCACATTGGCATGGATACAAGTAATCTAGGCAGTCCCCACATTGCCATAGATACAAGTAATCTAGGCAGTCTGTGCCTGTATCCTAAGCTGTCTGTTGACTCCGCTGTCATTTAAGGCCTTAAGTACACTGTCCACTGTACTTCATCTGTTCACTGTGCCTCATGCCATCAATACTGTTTTTTTATTTATTTTATACAGTTTTCATTGCATTTTATATTAAATATCGCTTTATTATGTCCAGTTTGTGCTCTTTGTTCACTGTGGTGTTATTGTCTCTGTGTGTACCTGTGTGTCATGCTGCTGCCACACTGTAATTTCCCAGCTTGGGATCGATAAAGCACATCTGTCTCTCTCTCTCACTCACTCTGTCTAAGTAATAAACCTGGTTTAGTTTCCCAGAAGGAGTTGTACACACATTAGTACAGGTTTAGGACTACTTAGTTAGGTAAATACACCAGGTTAGTACAGGTTTAGGACTACTTCGTTAGGTAAATACACCAGGCTGTGTCACTGAAGCATCTCTGTAGTATAACCCCACAGGTGTTGCACTCAGACACAGGTACACAAACACACTACATACATTACTACTAAGCCTATTCTGACCGAAACTTTGCCTTGCTCAAGGGTGAGGGCAGCTTAACTTCACAGGCTTTGGGTAAACAGTGGGGTCAGGAAAAGGAGTATGTGACTGTCAAACCTGTCGGGTGGAGCTTGTTTGACAGCAATCCCTCACTGCATTTCCGCACACAAGACCCACACAGAAGAACGGCAAGGCTGGTAGAAGTCTTCCTTTCCTTTGTGAAGCCGCCTATTTACATTTGCGTATATACTGTGCGTTCACCAACGTAAGCATTGTGAATTCCTCATATCTGACTACAAACACGTGCGGAATGACCCACTTAGTCACATTCTTATTTCTCCCTAAATGGCTACATGCGAGATATTTACAGCTCAACACTGCTGCTCCAAATCTCAGCGGCAGCGAGCAGAGAAGGCGCTGAGAACAGCTGCAGGCACTCGAGACACGGAATGGGGTTAGGCAGCGGGGCCCAGAGGGCCACAAAGGGCCCTATCCTAAAACAAACCCACTACCTGGCCTCTCCAGGTGCACCAGGCTGCGGCCCTCTTCCTCACGCAGCAGGTATTTGCACAGGTGCGTCGGCAGGCTGTCTCAGCATTAACCTCCACACCCCTTCCTCCTTAGGTCCTTTCAGTGACATACCTGTGTGTGTGTGTGTGTGTGTGAATATTTATGTTAACGTAGGGCAGTTGAGGGTCACAGAGAAACCTCTACCAAGTTTGTTCCCCATCCACAACTCCGACACACATAAACATCTCTGGAAAAAAATAAGAGACCACTGCAAATGTTCCTAAAATCAGCACCTCTACCTGTATGACAGCCATTCCTTTCCAGTGTCAGTTGAATTTGGAATCTGGGAGACATGTCAGTATTTTATTTTTACCACTATTATTTTATTTCATTTAGGTTTCAATTTCATGTTATTTTATTTTATGTATGCACATTGGTCAGCTTCTGTTGGATAAATTGTGCTATATTAATAAATTGAACTTAAACTTGAGTATTTTACAGAATAAAACTAAAATGTTCACTTTATTCACACATATACCCATAAATAGTTAAATCAGTTGTAAATCAGTTGTATATAATAGTTAACTTATATACATAAGTTATATACATATATACAAACCTACATATGTAGATAAGTTTTATACTTACATGCACATCTATATATGTAGATAATTTATATACTTACATGCACATCTATATATGTAGATAATTTATATAAGTATATACAAACCTATATATGTAGATAACAGTTTTTCCCTTGAACAACACAAACACAGGGTCTTGAGTGTAATATTTTAATGAACCAAGAGGAAACCACTGTGACATGTTTATAATGGGTTTCTGCACATAGTTCACACAACCTTGAAGACCAGTGGAGCCAAGCATGCCGACACTGATAACATAATACTACAATCAGCTCACTCCTCAGTGTTAAAATATGAAAATATAATTTTCATTCCTTTTTCCTAGTAGAGTTCTGTAGTTACTGTAGTCCCGGACTGGAGCAGTGTTAGACACGAGTATTACTGAAACATCAGGAAGTAGGTCTGTGCACACAAGCACGTGTATATGTGAATAGTCTGCCCTGTGCACACAAGCACGTGTATATGTGAATAGTCTGCCCCGTGCTGGTGAAGCACCTCATGATGAAGCAGGTTTTACTGTCACAAGATCCACGCAGACGAGCGCCAGGCAGGCCAGAGAGCTAGGCCCGTGTCCTCAGCTTTGGACTGGGCGTCCGTGGAGCTCCACATCCGTGGAGCAAGGCATGGTAAGCTTCCTTGGCACAGGGAAAGGAGGAGGAGAAGGGAGAAGAGAAGGATAAAGAGGAGGAAGAGGAGGAGGAGAAGAGAAGAAGACAGAGGAGGAAGAGGAGGAGGAAGAGGAGAGGAGGATAAAGACGAAGAGGAAGAGGAGAAGACAGAGGAGAAGGAGGTGGAGGAGGAGGACGAGGAGGGGGGTGCAGGTCTGTGTGGCTGGCGTGGTCCTACCAGTCGGGCCTCTGCAGGCAAAACACAGGAAGAGGAAGAGGAGGTGGGGGGAGTAGGAGGAGGAGAAGGGGGAGAATAAGGAGGAGGGGGAGGAGGTGGGGGGAGTAGGAGGAGGAGAAGGGGGAGAATAAGGAGGAGGGGGAGGAGGTGGGGGGAGTAGGAGGAGGAGAAGGGGGAGAATAAGGAGGAGGGGGAGGAGAAGGGGGAGAATAAGGAGGAGGGGGAGGAGGTGGGGGGAGTAGGAGGAGGAGAAGGGGGAGAATAAGGAGGAGGGGGAGGAGAAGGGGGAGAATAAGGAGGAGGGGGAGGAGAAGGGGGAGAATAAGGAGGAGAGGGAGGAGAAGGGGGAGAATAAGGAGGAGGGGGAGGAGGTGGGGGGAGTAGGAGGAGGAGAAGGGGGAGAAAGAGGACAGAGGAGGAAGAGGACTACAAGGAGGAGGGGGCAGGTCTGTGTGACTGGCGTGGTCCTACCGGTCGGGCCTCTGCAGGCAGAAGACTTTGGCTTTGTGGTCTCCCCCCGCCGTGACTGCTATGGAGGCGTCTCTATGGTGACGGAGAACAACAAGAGCATCAGTCACGCACCGACCTCCAGGCTTACGCAACAGCACATCAGACACACACGTCACCGCTTAGGAGCTGCCACATGAAGCTGATCATTATCAACAGTAAAGGTTACTGTGCACAACCCAACATGACACATTCAACATTCCTGAAGAAAAACAACTTCATTCATTTTATCCTGAAGCCGTCATGTAGATATTAAAAAATGCAAAAATGCAGTGACCCCCCTCCCAGAATGACTGCTTAGTCTGCTGCCTAGGGCTTTTTCAGAAAGCAGGTTTAGTAACTTAACTGGATATACACAAATATACACATACACTACTCCAAACAATTAACCCATTTTGTCAAAATTTTCATATAAATTCAAGTTTACCTTAACTGTTTCTTTAGTTTTGACTAGCAGTGTATCTCAGTGTCAGTCAGTTGGTGATTTTGAGCCAAATCATGCAGAATCTTGTGCACTCAAACCTTATATACATAGCAGCACTCACACCTTATATATAGCAACACTCAAACCTTATATACATAGCAACACTCACACCTTATATATATAGCAACACTCACACCTTATATATAGCAACACTCACACCTTATATATAGCAACACTCACACCTTATATATAGCAACACTTAAACCTTATATATAGCAACACTCAAACCACATATATATAGCAACACTCACACCTTATATATAGCAACACTCACACCTTATATATAGCAACACTCACACCTTATATATAGCAACACTCACACCTTATATATAGCAACACTTAAACCTTATATATAGCAACACTCAAACCACATATATATAGCAACACTCACACCTTATATATAGCAACACTCACACCTTATATATAGCAACACTCACACCTTATATATAGCAACACTCACACCTTATATATAGCAACACTTAAACCTTATATATAGCAACACTCAAACCACATATATATAGCAACACTCACACCTTATATATAGCAACACTCACACCTTATATATAGCAACACTCACACCTTATATATAGCAACACTCAACTGCACTACAGGAATATTGTTTTACCATCATTTATCTCCTCCTCTCAATTCCACAAACAATAGAAAAAACAAACAGAAAACAAAAAAAAACTTTTTAAAGAAAAAGGACCATGGACTCACTGTACTCAAAACAGTGGAAGGTTTTATAGCCTAGTTTTATAAGCCTGGAAACTACATGCTATGCATTAGTACAGAAGTATGGTAATCGCTTTTAGTTTTTTCTCAGTACTAGGCTTCAAAACCCCAGAACATGCCATCATATGCACAGCCATACCACTGCCCACCCCACAGCACGCATCTCTAACCCTAACCCCAGAACATGCCATCATACAGCACGCATCTCTAACCCTAACCCCAGAACATGCCATCATACAGCACGCATCTCTAACCCTAACCCCAGAACATGCCATCATACAGCACGCATCACCCCTCTCATCTCTAACCCTAACCCTAGAACATGCCATCATACAGCACGCATCTCCCCTCTCATCTCTAACCCTAACCGTAGAACATGCCATCATACAGCACGCATCTCCCCTCTCATCTCTAACCCTAACCGTAGAACATGCAATCATACAGCACGCATCTCCCCTCTCATCTCTAACCCTAACCCCAGAACATGCCATCATACAGCACGCATCACCCCTCTCATCTCTAACCCTAACCCCAGAACATGCCATCATACAGCACGCATCTCCCCTCTCATCTCTAACCCTAACCGTAGAACATGCCATCATACAGCACGCATCTCCCCTCTCATCTCTAACCCTAACCGTAGAACATGCCATCATACAGCACGCATCTCCCCTCTCATCTCTAACCCTAACCGTAGAACATGCCATCATACAGCACGCATCTCCCCTCTCATCTCTAACCCTAACCGTAGAACATGCCATCATACAGCACGCATCTCCCCTCTCATCTCTAACCCTAACCCCAGAACATGCCATCATACAGCACGCATCTCCCCTCTCATCTCTAACCCTAACCGTAGAACATGCCATCATACAGCACGCATCTCCCCTCTCATCTCTAACCCTAACCGTAGAACATGCCATCATACAGCACGCATCTCCCCTCTCATCTCTAACCCTAACCGTAGAACATGCCATCATACAGCACGCATCTACCCTCTCATCTCTAACCCTAACCCCAGAACATGCCATCATACAGCACGCATCACCCCTCTCATCTCTAACTCTAACCCCAGAACATGCCATCATACAGCACGCATCTCCCCTCTCATCTCTAACCCTAACCGTAGAACATGCCATCATACAGCACGCATCACCCCTCTCATCTCTAACCCTAACCCTAGAACATGCCATCGTACAGCACGCATCACCCCTCTCATCTCTAACTCTAACCCCAGAACATGCCATCATACAGCACGCATCTCCCCTCTCATCTCTAACCCTAACCGTAGAACATGCAATCATACAGCACGCATCTCCCCTCTCATCTCTAACCCTAACCCCAGAACATGCCATCATACAGCACGCATCACCCCTCTCATCTCTAACCCTAACCCCAGAACATGCCATCATACAGCACGCATCACCCCTCTCATCTCTAACTCTAACCCCAGAACATGCCATCATACAGCACGCATCTCCCCTCTCATCTCTAACCCTAACCGTAGAACATGCCATCATACAGCACGCATCACCCCTCTCATCTCTAACCCTAACCCTAGAACATGCCATCGTACAGCACGCATCACCCCTCTCATCTCTAACTCTAACCCCAGAACATGCCATCATACAGCACGCATCTCCCCTCTCATCTCTAACCCTAACCCCAGAACATGCCATCGTACGCACAGCCACACCACACCCCATCCTACAGACTCATCTCCCCTCTCATCATGGCTAAAGACAGCCTGTCACACAGTGGGGAGGGGGTTTCACGAGCAGCTGAGTGAAAGCGAGAAGAGAAAGGACTGTTATTTTCACCCCTCCATCTATCCCTCCACCCCTCCACCTCTCCATCCATCCACAGGTATCCATCCTCCCACCCCTCAGGCTGCTTCTGAGACCATAAAACACATTCTGTTTGGCAAGCAGGTGTCACAGATTGCCCCCCTGAGGGTTGTAGTGACCTTTCCCTCTGACAATAGCCACACACGGAACCCCGTCGCCAAAACCGAAAACTTCTGGTTTGTTTCCATGCGAGCGGAGGCTGACAGACATTCTGCAGATTCCTCACGTAAACATAAAACCTGTTACCAGATGACAGAAATGGATCTACACATAAATTTTACAACCTCATTCGGCCCAGTTTCCTGACACCCACAGTTGCATAGCCGCATTGGGTAGTTTCGGGGTAGTTTCTGGAAAGATGCATATATAATCGTCTAACACACATTCAAGCTACCCTAAAAGGCCACAATTCTGGCACCAGCTGCACTTCTCATCTTATGGTTCCTGGCTTACAGGGTAAAGCTGCTATATATTCAAAATGCCCAAAACAAAGTTAAAAATACAGACAAATCAAATGCCAAAAAGTACAAACAAGTTAAAAAAAATCACATCACCACAATAAAGCACACAAACAAACCAACAGGGGGCAATGAGATGCAGCGGTGGAAGACCGAGGCAGAATGCCGAGGCAGAATGCCGAAACGCATCTGCGTGAGTAAATGTTGTGTATGCACAGTGTGGCCTTCTTTTCCTGTCTGTCAATGGGGTTGTTTGGCCAGCACTCCAAGAGTAAAAACGGTCTGAGTGAAGCCTGCTCCTACCCTTATGAACTTATCATATAATGAAAACGCCCAGAACAAAACAAACACCATAATCAAAGCACAAATACAAAAAAACAAAACAAAAGCAAGTAATGAGATGGTGAGAACCTGGATACACCACTGAGGACATTTCAGACTTTACACCTGATGGTTGTAGATACACATACTATCCTTTTACACTTTACACCCAATGGTTCTAGATACACATACTATCCTTTTACACTTTACACCTGATGGTTCTAGATACACATACTATCCTTTTAGACTTTACACCTGATGGTTCTAGATACACATACTATCCTTTCAGACTTTACACCTGATGGTTCTAGATATACGTACTATTCTGATGGTTCTAGACATATGCACTGCCTTTGAAACTTTACACCTGATGGTTCTAGATATATGTAGTGTCCTTTGAAACTTTACACCTGATGGTTCTAGATACACATACTATCCTTTTAGACTTCACATCTGATGGTTCTAGATACACATACTATCCTTTTAGACTTCACATCTGATGGTTCTAGATACACATACTATCCTTTTAGACTTTACACCTGATGGTTCTAGATACACATACTATCCTTTTAGACTTTACACCTGATGCTTCTGCATACGTTTTATCCTTTCAGACTTTACACCTGATGGTTCTAGATATACGTACTATTCTGATGGTTCTAGATATATGCACTGCCTTTGAAACTTTACACCTGATGGTTCTGGGCAGGTTCTGAGCGGTGTTGTTGCAGGGTTGTTGCCCACCTGTTGAGTGTGAAGTCCAGAATCTCGGCTGCGTGGCCGCGGTACTCCGACACCACGGCTCCAGAGCGGGCGTCCCACAACCGCACCACCCCGTCAAGGCTGCAGGTGGCCACCAGCGAAGAGGCCTCCTCCCACTGCAGGTGCACTATACCTGCCTGCACACACACACACACACACACACACACACACACACAGGCATAGTTATAAGCAAGTGCACTATACCTGCCTCTGGGGTTTACACACGCTCACACACATAAGCACACAAAGAGGTGTAAACACACACATGCACACACATGTAAACACACAATCACAGGTAAACAGACTGAGAGCTCACCTCGTGCTGGCATCGATGTCTGAGGGCCTGAGTGGAAATGTCGTACACGGCCAGCGTGCCGTCCAGATAGGCCACCGCCACCAGGGGCAACCTGACAGGAAAGAGAATGACCTATGTATATGTATATATATATGTGTGTGTGTGTGTGTGTGTGTGTGTATATACATATATATACACACACACGCACACCGCTACCAGGGGCAACCTGAGAGGAAGGAGAATGACCTATGTATATGTGTGTGTGTGTGTGTGTGTGTGTGTGTGTGTGTGTATATATATATATATATATATATATATATATATATATATATATATATATATATATTAGGGCTGGGCGATATGGCTGAAATCTGTATCACGATATAAGTGTTTCATATCGGTCGATATCGATAATTATTGAAACATTGTGTGACCTATTTAAAATAAGTAACAGGAGGGAAAAATCTAAATTTAAACATTTTTATTTTTAACTTAACCTTCCTCTGACAGGCAATAAGCATTCAGGCAAAATGACTGTCAACACACGTTCAATGTTACAATCACAATGAAAACTAAACAATTATCAATAAGCTAATAAAGTGCTTAACAAAGCTGAAGTGTTATAAAGACATGTGCAAAGTGTTAAATGTAAACATAGCGAAACCTGATACCTGAGAAGAACTATCATATATGTATATAGTTTTACTGCATAATATGCAGACAACATTTGTCTGACTACGATGAGATTTGTAAACTCCAAAAAAGCTCCCATACTGGTGAGCAGACCTTTCTGTTCTTAGGGCTCATTCACACCAAACACTCTGCGTATTCAGCACGTGGCCGTTTTCTGTCCGTTTAGAATGCATGTTAACAAATTAGACTCTTCACACCGCACGCGTGATCTGAGCGTATTCTGTCCATATACAAACATATTGTATACTGATACGCGCTGTACACGCTCAAGTTGGTGTGAATGAGCCCTTAACCACATTTTCCTCGCTCGTCGCAGTGGCACTCATCTTCCTTCCTTGACCATGCTGTTTCTAGAAAAAAACACGACTACGAGACAAGAGATGGCGCAACCAAACACGATACTGTGACATGATTGGCTATTAGTGTGTCACTCTCCATACGTTGCTAGGCTACAGAGGACGAGTGCCTTTGCTCATGCAACCAAGCTTGCTTCGCAACAAAGATTTAAAGCGGCTCTAAATCAGAGAGGGCTCTGACTAAACGTACGCCGTTTTCTTAAAAAAAAAAAAAACATTCTATCGAAACATTGTATCGAACACACTTTCTATTGTTATCGAGTAGGTGTCTATCGAGATACATATCGTTATCGTTTTATCGCCCAGCCCTAATATATATATATATATACACACACCGCTACCAGGGGCACATATACACACACACCGCTACCAGGGGCAACCCGAGAGGAAGGAGCATAACCTGCGTATATTTGTGTGTGTGTGTGTATATATATATATACATAGACACACACACACATATATATATATACATATATACACACACACACACATATATATATACACATACAGAGGTGGAGGACTTATCTAATTCGCTATATATTCCAGCACATTTCTATACACACACACAGACACAGGTCTACATACGTCTAATTTCAGCACATTTCCTATATATATACACACACACAGATCTACATGCATCTGCTTTCAGCACATTTCACACTGAACTCTCAGCGGAAGCAGTGTTCAGCGCCCTCTGCAGGAAAAACACCACCAGTGCACGATATTGACTGTTCACTATTGCCAGTGCTTTTACTTGAGGAACGTTTGGAACAGCACTCGGTGACACTTCTCTCCCACTGACCAATCAAAATTGAGGAGGGGGTGGGGCACACAGCACTTCTCTCCTGCTGACCAATCAAAATTGAGGAGGGGTGGGGCACACAGGCCTGTACTCACGCCTTGCAGAAGCCCACCGACTCCACAGAGTTGGACTCCTCATCCTCCGCCGAGGAGCCTTTGGCTTTCACGCTGTCGACAGAGAAGGAGCACACCACCTACCAAGAAGTGGACAAGTCTTATTTATGTCAAGATTTATGTTCATCAATTAACAAAATGCAGTGACTGAACAAAAGAGAAACCTAAATCAAATCAATATTTAGTGTGACCACCCTTTGCCTTTAAAAGAGCATCAGTTCTTCTAGTTCTATTGCATAGAGTTTTTGAAGGAACTTGGCTGGTAGGTTGCGCCAAACATCTTGAAGAACTACCACAGATCTTCTGTGGATGTATGCTTCCTGACATATACAACCAATTTGGTGTAATTGGTTGATCATACACCTGACTATAATCC
The DNA here is from genome assembly GCA_027475355.1 of Coilia nasus. NCBI lineage: Eukaryota > Metazoa > Chordata > Actinopteri > Clupeiformes > Engraulidae > Coilia > Coilia nasus. The sequence continues at coordinate 1,970,877 of CM050220.1, read as the reverse complement.
TGCAAAAAACCTTACTTTGTGTGTACCCGTGTGTGAACTGATGCTGGTTTGAAGGCACCTGCCTAAATCTTTGGACAGTACTGTATCTTTTTAGCCATCCACATGTTTAATGTTAAAACACCCCTAAGGCTGAAAGGACTTAAGGCATAAGATGGGCATAAGTTGTTTTTTGACAAGTGTCAGGCAGGTGCACACAAAGTGTACACACACAGGGGTACACACAATGTCAGGGATTTTGCAGGATTATAGTTCAGTGTATGATCAACCAATTACACCAACATGGTTGTCAGGAAGCATACATCCACAGAAGATCTGTGGTAGTTCTTCAAGATGTTTGGCGCAAGCTACCAGCGAAGTTCCTTCAAAAACTCTATGCAATAGACCTAGAAGAATTGATGCTCTTTTAAAGGCAAAGGGTTTTTCCTTTGTTCAGTCACTACATTTTGTTAATTGATGAACATAAATGATTAACACTTCCATTTTTGAAGGCATTCCTAGTTGACCGCATCTTTTCACACCTGCCTAAGACTTTTGCACAGTACTGTACATGTCTTACGTCTCCTTACGTCTCACGTCTCCTTACATGTCTCACGTCTCCTTACATGTCTCACGCCTCCTTACATGTCTTACGTCTCCTTACGTCTCACGTCTCCTTACATGTCTTACGTCTCCTTACGTCTCACGTCTCCTTACATGTCTCACGTCTCCTTACATGTCTTACGTCTCCTTACATGTCTCACGTCTCCTTACATGTCTTACGTCTCCTTACATGTCTCACGTCTCCTTACATATCTCACGTCTCCTTACATGTCTCACGTCTCCTTACATGTCTCACGTCTCCTTGTGAAAAATCATTTCCTGCTCAGCTTGGTCTGCCAGAGCAGTGTGTAGCTGCGCCACATTATGCAGCCGAGCGCTGTGTCATTCACCCATGTGGTTTTGGGATCTACAGCTTTTCAATATGTCTCTCTATCCTTTTACCCGCCCTGCCTGTGTTAGTGTTGATGAGTTTGGCCTGTGTTAGTGTTGATAAGTTTGGCCTGTGTTAGTGTTGATAAGTTTGGCCTGGGTTAGTATAGGTGACCCACCTTGCCTGTGTTAGTGTTGATAAGTTTGGCCTGTGTTAGTATAGGTGACCCACCTTGCCTGTGTTCGTGTTGATGAGTTTGGCCTGTGTTAGTGTTGATAAGTTTGGCCTGTGTTAGTGTTGATGGGTTTGGCCTGTGTTAGTATAGGTGACCCACCTTGCCTGTGTTCGTGTTGATGAGTTTGGCCTGTGTTAGTGTTGATAAGTTTGGCCTGTGTTAGTGTTGATGGGTTTGGCCTGTGTTAGTATAGGTGACCCACCTTGCCTGTGTTAGTGTTGATAAGTTTGGCCTGTGTTAGTATAGGTGACCCACCTTGCCTGTGTTCATGTTGATGAGTTTGGCCTGTGTAAGTGTTGATAAGTTTGGCCTGTGTTAGTATAGGTGACCCACCTTGCCTGTGTTAGTGTTGATAAGTTTGGCCTGTGTTAGTATAGGTGACCCACCTTGCCTGTGTTAGTGTTGATGGGTTTGGCCTGTGTAAGTGTTGATGGGTTTGGCCTGTGTTAGTGTAGGTGACCCACCTTGCCTGTGTTGGTGTTGATGAGTTTGGCCTGTGTTAGTATAGGTGACCCACCTTGCCTGTGTAAGTGATGATGGGTTTGGCCTGTGTTAGCATAGGTGACCCACCTTGCCTGTGTTAGTGTTGATGGGTTTGGCCTGTGTTAGTATAGGTGACCCACCTTGCCTGTGTAAGTATTGATGGGTTTGGCCTGTGTTATAATAGGTGACCCACCTTGCCTGTGTTGGTGTTGATGAGTTTGGCCTGACCATCCACAGAGCCTGTGAGAACCAGAGAGCCGTCCTTGTTGATGTCAAGGCACGTCAGTGCCCCCTGGTGGCCATCGCTGCCTGTGGAGAAACAAAAAGGCAAGCAAGGAAGTAGGCTGGTTTAAATGATGGATTGGATTTTACGGCATCTGTTAACTCATGTCCCTCTCACATAAAACTTCTGCTCACTTGTTCCCCCTCCAGAGAACAAATCACCCCCATTTCCTGCCAACTTCACTGGCTTCCCATAAAACATCGCATTCATTTCAAGATCCTCCTTATTACCTACACAACCCTAAACAAACTTGTGTGTCTGAGTGTCAAGAAGAGCGCTATATAAAACAAATTGATTATTATCATTATTATTATTCAACAGTTTTGTACTTATTGTCTAAACAAAACAGAATTAGTACAACAGATATCCTTATGATGTAATCTTCATTTGCTTATTCCAGAGTTGTGTTAAATGTCTTTGGTATTACAATCAAAATGTCTTTGGCATTGCCCTCTTAATAATAAACTCACCTTTAATAACGTTAATGCCATTGCCCCATTAATAAATTACTCACCTTTAATAATGTGGATGGCATTGCCCCAATAATAAATTACTCACCTTTAATAATATGGATGGCATTGCCCCAATAATAAATAACTCACCTTTAATAACATGAATGGTATTGCCCTGCTTCAGGTCCCAGAGTCTAACTGAGCCGTCTTCATACCCAACCACCACTCTCTTGCCTGAGGACAAACAAGAACAGGTCTCTGATCAGGGCTTTAGAAACAGCAGACATAGTCTGTAGCACTGGACACTTTGAGGAGAAACAAGAACAGGTCTCTGATCAGGGCTTTAGAAACAGCAGACATCATTTGTAGCACTGGACACTTTGAGGAGAAACAAGAACAGGTCTATGATCAGGGCTTTAGAATAGGGCTGTGCGATATATCGAATATACGAAATTATCTCCGAAATAGATTTGTGAGATACATAAAATTATTATATCGTATGTATCGAGTATTTTATGGTCATCTGTTTTTTTTTTTTTTTCAAGCAGCAGCCGAGACTCGTCTTGCTTTCATGTTTAAAACGTTCTGGTGGCTTTCTCCTTTTCCCTCAGGCAGTAACGCGAGTGAGGGGTTAAAAAAAAAACGCACACTCTCGTCAAACATTCACCAACCAATCCCGCGCGACATCTAGGTGCGGAACGGAGGGAACTTCATTTTGTAATGTCTTTCGGTTTGCAGGCAGCGCGAACACTAGCTGTCGTACAGTATACCTACCTAATGCAATAGAACATGGAAGCGGACGAACAGCTTGTTCCTAAACGAGATCCGGAAGTTTTATGGATATCGGGAACGTGGAGCAGGTAACCCCAATATGCAAAGTGTGCAAAAAAAACTGTCCCGACGAAAGGCAGCAGCACCACAAACATGTTTCACCACCCCAAAACCTACCCGGCAGAGTATGCAGAGTCCGTCAAACTCCGAACAGCATGCACACCTGCTAAAACCCCTAAACCAGCCCAGTACAGTTGAAAATTGTGCAGGTAGAAATATGTTGTGCAGATCTCTCTCTCTCTCTCGCTCTCTCTTTCTCTCTCTCTCTCTCTCACATACACACGCGCACACACACAAGGCTAAATGTGTGTCGTTGTAGTTAATGCCACACACGTCATTTTCTGGGAGATCTACCTCTATATTTTTAAAAGTAATTTTATGAAAGCACTTGTCTCAGGATTTCTACTTGAGTTTGCACTTTTTGGTTTTTGCACAGTTCTGGGCAGCTCTGTTTGCATTTATCACTTTGCTGTAATTTTGAAGATTGTTTTTGCACTTTGTGCTTTATTTGAAAAAAAAAAAAAAAACAGTCTTATTTCAACTCAATTGTGGTTAATCACTATGAAAATCTTTAATGTTTTCCTGGATACCACCTTTAAAGTTAACCATGAATGGTATGTAATCGGCCGGGATTGTAGTAATAACAGTAAAAAGTAAAAGTGTGATTTCATAGGGTCCTATAAAGGATATTTCAAAATATCGAGATATATATCGTATATCGTGAAATGGAGAAAATGTATCGGGATATTCATTTTTTCCCATATCGCACAGCTCTACTTTAGACACAGCAGAGATCATCTGTAGCACTGGACACTTCGAGGAGAAACAGGTCTGTGATGAGGGCTTTAGACACAGCAGACATCATCTGTAGCACTGGACACTTCGAGGAGAAACAGGTCTGTGATGAGGGCTTTAGACACAGCAGACATCATCTGCAGCACTGCTAGAGACTTTTCATCGCAAACAGCAGCCACACACATGGCCTTCTTCTGCACTGCTCATCCTGTCTTTTATTGGTGTGTGTTAGGGATGTCCGATATTGGATCGGGACAAGCCTAGTGTGTGTTCCCACTTTAACCCAGCACACGTTTGTGTGTGTTAGGGATGTCCCGATCCAGCTTTTTGCACTTCCGATCCGATTCCGATATTGGATCGGGACAAGCCTAGTGTGTGTTCATATTGGATCGGGACAAGCCTAGTGTGTGTTCCCACTTTAACCCAGCACACGTTTAGTGAATGCAACCCAGCCCTCCTCTACACTTCACACTCCCCTATGCAGCACTCAATCTGAGACCATTTCCTAGTCTGTTTGGAGTATGTATGGCATATATGGGGTTAAAAACTACACCTACCGTCTGGCAGGATCTTGCCACTGGTTGCCTGGCAACTGGGGCCCTGGAAGGTCTTGCAGTCGCCCCCCGGCACCTTCCACATCCACACGTTTCCGTCCGCCGTGCCGGCCAATAGGACGGGAGCGCAGGGGTGCCACTCCAGCCACTGGGACACACGGGACAGACAGTCATGGGTTAAGGAACCGGATTTGCAGCCTAAAGGTCACAGGTTCAATTCTTAACAGGTGGGTGGGGGTAGTAAGTGACCAGCAACCCCTCCACTGTCCCCCATGACTGCGCATGGTACCGTCCCCACACACTGCTCCCCGTTGTCATGGCTGCCCCCTGCACATGTGTGTGATGGGCTAAATGCAGAGGTGCACTGTGTGCTGTGATATACTGTGTGTGATCACAATGACCAATGGGACAGACTGAAAAATAACATCAGCGCCCCCCAGGCCCAGAGCTTGTAAAATGGCAGGGATGACATCAGCACCCCCCAGAGGTGGATCTTGGTAATAGGCCACACAGGCAACTGACTGGGGCCCCCAGGCCACTACGGGGCCCTCAAGGGCTGTCAACCCGTAAAACTACAGCAGGTGCAATACAGTTTACATTACGCTTAGCAGACGCTTTTATCCAAAGTGACTTACAAAAGGAGGACACAACAAGCTAACAGAGGTGCAGAGGAACATGTGCCTTAAGTAAGTTTCCTGGAGCAGGGACACTTCAGTCACACACCACCCCCCGCCCACACACACACACACATACTCATACAAGCAAGAGGTACCTAGGAGTTGGTTAGCAGTTAGCAGTTTCTACTAAAGTTATAATATTAATAATAATAATAATAATAATAATAATAATAATAATAATAATAATAATAATATTTGTATAGCTCAATTCATACATGCAAGATGCAGCTCAAAGTGCTTTACAGTTTAGCAGGGTTGTCACAGGACATTTCTTGCAGTCCAGTGTCGCCGGAGCAGATGAATACAGTTGTAAACTGTCTCTTGCGTGTACACGGGTGGACAGTCCTTGTAGGCCCTAGTCAGCAACATTCTCCGGAACAGCAGCAACACCGGAACGAGAGAAGAAACTATCCAGCAAAAAACTAAGTTTTCTACAAAGTTTTTACAAACAGTTTTCTCAATTTCTTTCTACCATCTCTGTTTAAAACTTACTTAGCTGCACCCGAGTCCAATTATTTTTCACCACATACACTTGTTCGTTAGCGCTAAATATACCGCACACCCAGCTTGTTTTTAGCACAACACTACCTAGCATCCTAAGCTATCAAGCTAGCTCGGTAAAGCAGCTGCATACTACTATAAACACGTAAACATCCTATAAATTACAACACCAACATGGATACACTGGATTGCAGCTGCAGGGGCCCTCCGCTCCTCCACGAAGCCAACAAGGTGATTGATTCTCTTAAAAGAGACATTCGCCGGCTTACAAACGACCTAGCTAGGAAAGATATGCTTATCTCTGCATACGGTTCCACTCTACGAGCCCAGGTTCAAAGCCAAACTGATATGTCGTTTCAGGCGAAATTTCCTAAAGAGTCTGCCACCACCTCGCAGCCGGCATGCTCGACCCCACAACAGAACCCACCCTGGACTGAAGTTGTCGCCCGCCGTCAAAGGGGAGTACCGAGGACATTCTCTCCACCTCCTCCTTTCAACCTTTCAAACCGGTACACGGTACTAGCCAACAGTAACATAGCTCACCCAGCTCACGACATTCTTCTTCCCCCACAGAATCGCTCGCCATGGATGTGGATGTATTTTGTCTGAGGCCACTCAACAGAATCAAGAATAGCCTCTTTATAGGCACATTGATAACTCTTATCAGACTATTTTAAAAGAACTGTACCTTTGAGAGATGTTAGCTGAGATTTTTTTTTTTTAAATGTTGCTGCATTTACCTCCAGGTCTCCCACTTCGAAGGACCAGATCTCCTCCTTGGTGTCCACCGTCCACACCTTGAGGAGGCCACTCATGTCTCCCGAGGCCACCAGCTTCGAGTCGTGGCTGAAGGTGGCACATGTCACCGAGTCCTTGTGTCCTTATGTCATGGGGAAACCACGAGGACAGAAGTGATTAGATCAGATGTATTTGTACATGGTCAGAGAGAGAGAGAGAGAGAGAGAGAGAGAGAGAGAGAGAGAGAAAGAGAGAGAGAGAGAGAGATAGAGAGAAAGACACTTTCAAGAGATTTTCATAACCCCAAAAGAAAATTACAGTGTTACAGAAGCCCTAAAACATCAGCACAAGACCCACAAATACAAAAAAAACCCTATCAGTGTTAGGATGCACCACTACAGTGGACAGTCTAGACTTATAGTTAACACTCCAGCCCCCACCCAACACAACACAACAGTAAACACACACACACACACACACACACACACACCACACACCTGTGCACTCAAAAAGCACCTCTCCGTCGCTCACGGTCCACACGTAGGCCTTGTCATCCTCTCCACCAGTCACTGCCAGGCTGTTTGTCTGAGGGTCCAGACTAACGCAGAACACTGAACCTGTGGAACACACACACACACACACACACACACACACACACACACACACACACACACACACAGCTGTTTGTCTAAGGGTCCAGACTAACGCAGAACACTGAACCTGTGGAACACACACACACACACACAGAGCTGTTTGTCTAAGGGTCCAGACTAACGCAGAACACTGAACCTGTGGAACAAACACACACACACACACACACACACACAGAGCTGTTTGTCTAAGGGTCCAGACTAACGCAGAACACTGAACCTGTGGAACAAACACACACATACACACACACACATACAGACACACACACACACACACACAGAGCTGTTTGTCTGCGGGTCCAGGCTAACGCAGAACACTGAACCTGTGGAACACACACACACAGAGCTGTTTGTCTGAGGGTCCAGACTAACGCAGAACACTGAACCTGTGGAACAAACACACACACACACAGAGCTGTTTGTCTGAGGGTCCAGACTAACGCAGAACACTGAACCTGTGGAACAAGCACACACACACACACACACACACACACACACACACACACACACACACACACACACACACACACACACACAGAGCTGTTTGTCTGAGGGTCCAGACTAATGCAGAACACTGAACCTGTGGAACAAACACACATACAGAGCCAGGCTGTTTGTCTGAGAGTCCAGACTGGCACAGAACACTAAACCTGAGGAACACACACACATACAGATCATACTAAGCTTCTGGGGGGGGGGGGGGATCCCAATCATAAGCACACATAATCTAAAAACATTACTATTATATAGTTATAGAAATGATATTATATGTGCAATGTTGTCACGAAAAACAAACCACATTCTGCAAATATAGAAATGCCCATTCCTCTGGAGATAATAATTTCAAGATAGGCATAAATAGTAACTATGTGAGTAAAATAAAACGGAGTTGAGTTCAATGGGTTCATCCTGAATCACATAAACTTAAGGATTTAATCAATGTGCACAACCTAACCACATCGATTGTACAGGGCCATGGGGTTTTGCATACCGGTGTGACTGGAGAAGGTGAGTTCACTGTCATCCACGTCTGCCTCCATCTCATCCTCTGTCTCCCATCCCTCGTCATCCGCGCCTGCTACTGCATCCTCGAATTCCACGTCTTCTAGCTCTTCCGCCAGGTCATCTTGATACAAACATACAGCATAGCAACCTCAGCGCAAATGTCAATCTACATCAGTTCACATGTAAATCTACATCCTTCACATTACCTATGACCCACTGCCTGAGTACCAAAGCATTTCATTTCTCGTAATTCGAAATGCGTGAGAGACTGACAGTTGTATGAAGTTATCTAGTGGTCTAGCTTGTTGATATTAGCTTCAGCACAACTAAAGCAGCGCGTCTACTCACCTGGGGTTTGTTCTGCGTCGTTAAGGTCAATAACCTCAACTATTTCTTCATCCCCGTGCAGTTCTACTGTGTCCTCTGATGTATTTTCCATGCTGTCCTTACTTCTTCACCTGACACCACGCGTACAGAATTCGCAGACCACTTAGCTAACTAGCTAGCTTTGAGAACGTGTTGTTTTGCCGGTGAAGTAACGGTGGCAGCTCTTTCAGAAGCACTCAAAAAGAACTATTCCTGGGTTGGAGTTTATGTTGATACTTACACAGAAACTGTCACAATTTGTTTTTCTCGAAACCAGTACTATTCCGACATCAAAATCTGTCATAATACATGTGTAATATCAGGGTTTCACGTGTTGGTTCATGGTTCCTTCGACTTCCACGCCTTCCTCAACTTGAGTGGCACGTTGGGAAACCAAACACGTACAGCTTTGGAAGCATTAGCCCACGCCCAATAAAGGCGGGACTTCCTTTACAATCGCCCTTGCCTTCGTGAAGGGTCCGGGTACTGTCGTGCAGAGTAGGCTGGAAGAAAGAGACTTCACGTTTTTGTTGCTGTTCAGTCACTAAATAATAATAATAATAATAATAATAATAATAATAATAATAATAATAATAATAACTTTTCATGTATGGCTTTCTACACTGTGCATCTGTTGGCAATAAAAGGCTTCTTTTTCTTGTTCATAATTGTGACCCAAATTATAAGAGGACGAAATAGTTATAGTTATACCCAAAAAGATATCATTTCGAGCACATTTAACAAAACCAGTTATGATTCATGAAATGCTAAAATTGAATAAATCAAACAAGATTTACCCTCTTCGCTAACCAGAGCCACAAGGTGCACTCGAGGCATCGATAAAACCCCATGTAGGGTTTGTGACATGCACTGCCCTCATGCAGCCGTCTGTGCAGATCATCAAGGACTACACACATCCTGGCTACCACCTTCAACCTGCTGCCCTCTGGCAGACGCTACAGGGCCATACCAGCCAAAACAAACAGACTCAGAGACAGCTTCTTCCCAAGGGCAGTCACCATACTCAACTCCAACCTACACTGAGGAACTGACTTGCTTGAACATCACTGACAAATGCCACCACCACCATGTGCTGCAAACCACTCGGAACTCCTGCTGGAACTGCTGGAACTCCTGTAGACCTGCTGCTGTAATGCTCATGTCTCAACAGGATCTCACTGCCACTGTACCGCTAAAGTCAATAACACTGTAACACTGCACTACGTTCTAAGACAGCCAACCTGACAGGCATCGCTCTGCGTACTGTAATTATCATTTATTTATTTTATATTATCACTGTAATCATTTGCACCATTATGTTACTGCTATCTGCACTCTATCTGTTTTACTGTTATCTGTTAATTATCAATTGCACTACAATATCAAAACAGTCCATCTGTTTCTTTAGCTGCCTACTGCACATATTGGAATAGGTGGGTGAAAATGCCTTGATACCTCCATCTATTTATGCTGTCAGTCACACCAGTCACTTTATTGTCATACCTGCTGCTGATATGTGCCTGTTTACCTCCAGGCTTTGCACTAGTCAATGCACAGTCTATGCAACTTTTTACAGACAGTAGCTCATATTAGTTATTGTACAGTCTATGTTAATTCTTGTACTTAGTAGTTTTTATAGTAGTTTTATTGTACATATCTCTCCTTGTTTATTTATGTGTGCACATTATGGGGAAGCTTGTAATCTCATTATACTTGTATAATGACAATAAAGGCATTCTATTCTTCTATTCTATTCTAGGTATAGGAGTGGGGGTGCCGTGCCTGGCGTAAGCTATAAGGTGTTCATGTCGTGTACAGCGATCTGGGTTTGAATTCAGCATGAGGTCATTCCCAGTCCCCCTCCCCCCTCTCTCCAGTTCACTGCCTGTCTCTCCTTTTATTTTTCTATCTGATTAAAGGCAGAAAAACCCAGGGTGCATGGTGTGAGTGGTCTCCTGACGTGTCACGACTATAATCTATGAACATTACATGCATGCGTGTGTGTGTGTGTGTGTGTGTGTGTGTGTGTGTGTGTGTGTGTGCATGTGTGTGTGTGTATGTGTGTGTGTGCATGTGTGTATGTGTGTGTGTGTGTCTGTGTTCTAAGATCAAGGTGACTGGTTTCCCCTTCACAGACTAGTCTTGGCTGCTTTTTGGTTACCTCTTCTCTTCGTCAGTTTATAGATTGGTGATGGTATATTCACAAAGAAGCACAATGACGTAGATTCATTCTGGAAAAACAGGTTTGTGCAAATTGTCTTTTGGATAAACTTAGGTCAAGTGGTATACTGCAGAACTCAGCAAAGGGCAGTTTTCAGCAAAGGGCAACGGCAAACTGCTATACTCAAAATTGTCACTAGATGGCAGAAACAAGCAACACTCCGCACGACTGCTTTCTTGAGAATTGCTTAGATAGAGACATAGCTACTTGCTCAGATTTGAGACCTTCTCCATATTTTTATGCTTTGCCATGCAGGTCGGAATTTTAATTTACACTCAAGGCAAAGGAATCTTACTTACACCCTCGCCTCACGTCACGTTTTCAAGTGGAATAGTTCATTTGATTTCCTTCTCCCTGTTGCATGAACAGAAGTAACGCCAAAATAGGGCGACAGGACACATCTGTCCTGGATTAGTGAATTATGAATGCACATTTTTCAATATTTCATCACTTGTCACAAGTCACAAGAACATCACAAGTTCTTAGCATATACATAGTTCCAGCCACGACAGAGAAGAACAACTCTTATTTTTGCTAACACAAAAATAGTGTTTTTCTCACTTAGCATACAGCCCGGCTAGCTCAGTCGGTAGAGCATGAGACTCTTAATCTCAGGGTCGTGGGTTCGAGCCCCACGTTGGGCGCATATGTTTTTCACGAGCCCAAGAGTAGCAAATTGCCCCTGTAACAGAGACAGGTATTCGTTCATTGGAGTAGATGACAGAATAATGGATGGCTCAAATATATAACAGGGGTTTTATACTTTCTCAAGTTGGGGTCTCCACCACTGGCTACAGCCCATGATGGGCTTATAATATTCCTGGGCCACTTACAGGCTCTAAAACTAAACAAAACTACACCAGCGACACAAGATTTATAACCCTAATATAGCAAAAACAGTTTCAATATCAAATTCATGGGTCTGGGTCATGGCTACTGTATATCATTAAAGTGCGTCTGTCAGCTGCCGCTGGTCCTGTCCTTCTCTCTCCAGCGCCTATATGTTGACATTTGTGACAATAATAGGGTAGTGAAAACAGGGACCCCACTACATGCCATTGAGGACGTCCAGAGATGCAGAGCTCGCAGGGTTTGTAGCGTCCTGAAGGACCCCTCGCATCCCAACCTAGCCTTTTTCAACCTCGCATGTATGTAGAAGGACCCCTCGCATCCCAACCTAGCGTCCTGAAGGACCCCTCGCATCCCAACCTAGCCTTTTTCAACTCCTCCATTCCAGGGGGCGCTTCAGGAGCCTTCTGACTAAAACCAGGTTTAGGAACAGTTTCTTTCCTGTTTCCTTGCTGAACTCTACCCCCCGCTGAACCTCCATGTCCCCCTACCATGCCACCACTCTACCCCCTACCATGCCACCACTCTAGCCCCCTACCATGCCACCACTCTACCCCCTACCATGCCACCACTCTACCCCCTACCATGCCACCACTCTACCCCCTACCATGCCACCACTCTAGCCCCCTACCATGCCACCACTCTACCCCCTACCATGCCACCTCTCACGCCTCCTCCCTCTTCACCTCTTCATCTCTCCCAATGTCAGTAAACTCTATCGGATAGAGTCTATCCAATCCCGCATCCATTGGCACTCCACCCAAACCACATATGTATATTGTCAGTGCTGTATATCCTCTGTATATCTCTGTTATAGTTCATCCGGTACATATCTTGTACATATTGTTCATACATATCATATTTATTCATTTATATATTTATAGCCCACCTGTATACATGTTTATATCCCCCACACAGATTAACAACAAAGTACTCCCACCTGTTCATATTGCCCTATTTATTTGTAGGCTACATAATTCACTACAACCGTAGGCTATGTCTATACTGTATATACTGTATATATCGCACTTGCTGCTCCTTGCACTTCTGATTAGATGCTAAACCACATTTCGTTACCTGTTTTTATACATGTGTAATGACAATAAAGTTGAATCTAATCTAATGTAATGGTAGCAACTTGTGTCGACATTGGTCAAATCGTGGTAGCTCTACTCTAGGTCGACTCACGGTCGGCAGCGCCACTCTTCATTCTCCCACCAGTAGGCTACAGGCTCCATCACAGGAGGGGGCCGTTTCTCAGACAATTAAAAACATCATTCACACTATAATAAGACTCACAAACAAAACGTTCAGTCCCACGTATTATGTCCCAAGCATTTGGACAATAAAATGTTACCAACATGGCTGACGTAAAAAGCATTTGCAGATTAATTTAATCACACATAGCTTTAAGTGTGCCAAACTTCAGCCTTGTCGCCTTTGGAGTTTGGGCTTGAGGTTTACATTTGATAAGCATTTGCATCGTTCCCTTGTCTTTATCAAACCTTTAACATAAAATAATGGTTATGAGTAACGCTGCAGCAATTCAATGTCGAAAAGTAAGACGTTTGGAAATGAGACACGTTTTTCCAAAGTGAGACACACTTTAAGTGTGCCAGACTTCAGCCCTGTAGTCTGCAGTGCCTGGAATTTGGGCTTGAGGTTTACATTTGAAAAACATTAGCATCATTCCCTTGTCTTTAGCAAACCTTTAACATAAAAATAACAAATGTATATCAAACTAACTTTTCATCTGCCAAATCTCCCACTAGTTATGGGTAACGCTGCCGCAATTCAGTATCGAAAAAAGTGACACGTTTGGAAATGAGACACTTTTTCTTAAAGTGACACACCATGAAGAACAGCCGCCTCGTTGGCGCAGTAGGCAGCGCGTCAGTCTCATAATCTGAAGGTCGTGAGTTCGAGCCTCACACGGGGCAGGGCCAATACCTTTTTCCCCTGTAGAACAGACCGAGAACCTAGAGATACTACAAGCCAACATCACGGTGACAATTATTTTCTATAACAACTTACACTCAAAAATAAAAAGTTGATGCACATGGTATTTGATGCAGATGGTATGTCATGCAACTTCTTTTCTGGCACACGTCTTGAAAGCATAATAAACGATGTGTTTTATTAGTTGTTCAACAAAGCTGTGCGTAAAGCCTTATGACTTTCCTCTGTAAATTACAAAAGGTACTGGGTTTCAATCAAATAAAAATACGCACTATCAGACGAATTTCTCCCATCGGCATTGCCGCCTGTGTGTGTTCAAGGGGAGGGGCAAGGAGTGAATGCCTGATGCAACACTGTCCCACTTCTTCACGCAGTCGGTCCGTGTTAAGCAGACAGAGAAGGTGACTGTTCAGTAACTCATACCGAGAGATATAATTTGGCCATTTCTCACTCTTTCTCAGCTTAGCCCCAAAGGAATCGGCGATGTCGAATGCAAACTGGAAACCGTTTATTTTCGGAGGGTTAGCCTCGATGACGGCTGAATGTGGTAAGAGAAAAATTTACAGTAATGGACATAATGTAGTTTTGCCAATTGTGGGCGCCACTGTAGGAGTAATATACACAGTTGTAAAACAGGTAGCATGTCTAAGAGGAAACGTATATTTTGTGTTTCAGGCACGTTCCCAATTGACTTGACTAAGACTCGTCTTCAAGTCCAGGGTCAAGTCGGCGACAGCAAATACAAAGAAATCCGCTACAGGGGGATGTTGCACGCCATGGCCAGAATATGCAACGAGGAAGGCATTCGAGCTCTCTATTCTGGGTAAGAGAAATACACCCCTTAACCCTTCCTACTCAACAATGATTCGTATACAGTCTGTGGTGTTACTGTTACCTTTTAAATATGTTTTAATTGGTCTCATTTTCAAAATAGAGGCAGAAATGTTGAAAGCCGGTTAGCTACGCTAGCAAAGTTAGCATGACCCCCCTTCTAATGAACCTGCCCTAAATGCTACTGTCGGTGATTAGGGATGCTGCCTGATGATGCTGTGATTGTTAAGTTGTTATAACGTCATTCTGCTCAACGTTATTGTGTTTGCAGAATTGCACCTGCAATGTTGCGACAAGCCTCTTACGGCACCATCAAGATTGGTACATACCAGAGCTTCAAGAGACTGCTGGTGGACAGCCCGGATGGTAAGTGTGACTGGGTTAAATATATAAATATATAATATATACATCTCATTCAGTTAGTCAATTAATCCTCTGCCAGGTCTAGAAATGACTTCTTTTTGCAGTAGATGATGCCAGCAGTAATAACCAATACAGCGATCATGATGTTGTGCTGCATCTGGTAAAACATTGGGGGTAATTGTCTCTTTCTTTCTCTCTCTCTCTCTCTCTCTCTCTCTGTTCTGCCCACCAATTTTCTCGACAGATGAAACTCTGCTGACTAACGTTGTGTGTGGAGTGTTCTCCGGTGTCATCTCCTCGTCCATCGCCAACCCCACTGATGTCCTTAAGGTACATTCACCCAGCACGCACAGATACACACACACACACGTATACCCACGCATACACACACACTAACCTTCACACAAATCCACACGCATGTTCATACACACACACACACACACACACCAAACCTCCACATACACACACCCTAACCCTCACAGAAATCCACAAGCATGTTCACTCACACACATGCACACACACACACACACACACACCCAAACCTCCACACACACACACCCAAACCTCCACACACACACACACACACACACACACACACACCCAAACCTCCACACACACACACCCAAACCAACACTCATGGGCAGTTACAGGGTCTAACAGTGGTCTTCATATTTACAGTAAAGTGATCCGCTTCTTCAGATACTTTCGCCCACCACACCAAAGCCCAAACCCATACCTTCCACAGCACAGTCCAAAGGCTGTCAGTCACAAACGTTTCAACTTTAGAGGATCGCTCAGTGTTTTTTATATTCAGGAAGAAGTGGCTTTGTGCCTGTTACCATGAGTAACAGAATATAGTACAGTAGTATAGTGATGTATGCCAGAGGATTCAGTATAGTATAGTATAGCATAGTAAAGTATAGCACAGAATAATATAGCATAGTAGTATAGCATGGTATGGGCCATGCCTGATAAGGAACAGTTCTGAGGGGTGTTCACAGTTGTAATCAAAGGTGCACATTCAGGAATGTTTGCAACAGTTTTCTGCTTGTGTTGAGTTTGTTTATTTTTGTTTGATGTGGGTTTGCCTCAAATAATAGACCATAAACAAATGGTCTGGGCATGTAGTCCTTGGTAAAAACACCACGGTTGCCGAACAAGCGTCACTGTTAGAATTAAACAATTGGGGATGTTTACACAAAACACTTACATTTCAAAGGCTGAAATAACATGGGCTTGCCTCTGCTGCATGAACCTGTATGAACATGTTGTTTTGCGTTGCAACAGTGAACTCGTGCCGTTTTATGGACTCCATGGGATCATACACATTAGCCTGGGCCTGCATTCTCAAGCATGGCAGTGTGTCTGAGGACCTTTGCTAACCGCTGCTGAGGGCTAAGGCATGACCTAGTTCCATTATGAAGACACTCACACGCGTGATCTGAGCGTATTCTATCACTATACAAACATATTGTACACGGGTACGTGCTGTACACGCTCAAGTCGGTGTGAATGAGCCCTGAGGACCTCAGCTAAGCGTTGTTGAGGGCTAAGGCATGACCTAGTTCACTCTGAGGACACTCAAGCTCTAGATAAGGGACTTTTTCTCTTGTGTCAAGCGAGAGGAAATCTGATCTTAAAGTGGTCCAGGGTTGTGTTGGAGGTTAAAGGGCGAGAGGACCTTCAAGCAAAGATGGTTAACCTTTAGCGGTGTTAGCATTTAGAGGTGTTAGCATTTACAGGTGTCAGCATTCATAGGGATGAGCCTTCTCAGCAGGGGGTGAAAATTACTTTTGCAAAATGTGAACTTTTACCAGCCATAAAAAAATAAATGCTAGTATTTACCAGCCACTTAACAGTAAATCATTATTTTGTGTTCAAAATCTACCAGCCACTTTCATATTTTACCAGCATTCGGCTGGTGGTAAGTACCAGTTTCTGTTCCTGTTTCACAGTGGTTCCCCTTTACAGGGGAACAGGCTGCTATTCACTCAGTGGATAATTTTAGCGCAGTATTTCATGACTTACTTGTTGTAATTCTCTGAATGCCCCTTGCCAAGGTCTAGATGACCAGCTTAGCTAACGCCATATTTGGTTACACAAATTGCCATATCGGCATTCCCTTTAGCAGAAACTTGACCTGTTCAGTGCCTTGTTGGCATATTTAGTAGATCTATGAAGTTCTACTTAAGGTAGATAACAACCGTTAAGGTTAAAAGTGAAAGCAGATATTTTCATTTGTGATTATGCTTATAAAATAAAATACTGTGCTAGCTGCAGATTAAATAGGCCTAAAGCAGAAAGGCTACACAAGGTCTGGCAGCCAAACTAATTTACACACACACACTCATTGTGAGTAATTTGCATAACAGGGCTATAGTTGTTGGTGTGTTGTGTCAATGGTGGAAGCAGTGTCCTTGAAGTCTTCAAGGCTGAGTGCATAGTAGTTGAAAATGCATAGATATGTGTGTTTGTAATGTGTGTGCAACCTGCCGGTTCTGCGAAACACCCTGAAAGGGCCGATACGAGCGGAAATGTGTAACCTATTTATTGGCCAGACAACCTTTGGACTTCCTCTCTCCTGTGGAATGTATGCATGTGTTCTTTGGAATGTTTTATTTTCTGTGGTTTGTTTTTATTTATGTCAGATCCGGATGCAGGCGCAAGGGAACGTCATCCAGGGAAGCATGATCGGGAATTTCATTAACATCTACCAGCAGGAGGGTACCCGGGGCCTGTGGAAGGTAAGCAGGGTGTCAGTCCTCAAACCCCCCGTCATTTATGTGTACACACACACACACACACACACACACACACACACACACACACACACACACACATATGCTCAGGCAGTTTGCGTTCTAGAAGAATGGAGACACAACACAGATGTCCTCTGCTCCATCTCTGAGTGGCATGTTTACCTGCTCAGAAACAGTTGACGGATGGCTAACAAACTGAACGACTGCTTTGAACTAGCGAGGGGGAGTTGTCACAAAATGAAATATGGAGATGAGAGATAACAAAGCACAATCTCTCTCTCTCACACACACACACACACACACTGACTCACACACTCACTCTCTCTGTCTCTCTCACATCCACACGCACACACACACACTATCAACTTTAACTCTCTGTCTCGAAAGCACCCACACATTGTCCAACACACACATGCATTGGCATTCACCCACACATTGTCCCACACACACACACATGCATTGGCACACATATATGTACATGAACATGTATGTTGCTTTAAGCCCCGCTGTCTGCCTGCCTGTCTGCCCGTGTTCCAGGGGGTTTCTCTAACTGCCCAGAGGGCGGCCATCGTGGTGGGCGTCGAGCTTCCTGTCTATGACATCACCAAGAAGCACCTGATCCTGTCCGGCTATATGGGCGACACCGTGTACACACACTTCCTGTGAGTATGACCCGCCCCCTGTGCACACACTTCCTGTGAGTATGACCCCCCCACGAGCGTTACGCCAGCCCAAATAAGCCCAAATAGCGAGACCCCAAGAAACGAGCTTCCGGTGTCGAAAATTCATAATAAAAGTGGCAGTCAAAACGTGAAGGCAGCCCAAATAAGCCAGCGTGCGCTTGGAAGCATATTAACAAAGCGCTTCGAATCGTGTGAATAAAGCGAAACAAAACTGCAATTCCTCAACTGACTGCAAAACTGCAATTCCTCAACTGACTGCCGTTTGTTGGATGTAGCCTGTTTAGAAGTGTTGTAGCCTAGCAATACAAGTTAGTCCGAGTGAAAACTGCTAAAAGCTAAGTGACTAACACTGACACTTGTTATTTTTGGGATTTGGGAACGCTACAGCCGTGAATTATTTATACAGTGTATAGAAAAATCTTGTCTGCTAAAATATCTAACCTCACAGACAAGCTGCTCATACAGTACGTTAGCCATAATCAGAAGTGCTGACATAGATCCATCAGTTGCCTAATGCTTTGAAATTAGTATGTAAACAGGCAATATTATCAGCTCAATGCTCAATTGTAATCATGGCTTTCTTTCTAATATCAGCAAAACGAAAACACGAATGTATCAGATTATCATACTTATTTTTACAGAGTATTTTAAAAGGGATCAATCTATTCAGCACTATGCCTACCTAGTATAGTATTTATGGAATCCCATAATAAGGTATGGCTATATAAAACTTGTTGGGCTGGAAAAACTAAAAATTGTGCCCCCTCAATATGGGGGTCTAATCTACTCAGCAGACAGCCTAGAATCACATTCTGAAAGAAAAAGTGGGGAATTATCGTCCGCGTGGCGCACAGGCCCTAATAACCGTTCACCTATTAAATCCCATATTAACATATGGCTATATAAAACTTGTTGGGCTGGAAAAACTACAAATTGTGCCCCCTCAATATAGGGGTCTAATCTACTCAGCAGACAGCCTAGAATCACATTCTGAAAGAAAAAGTGGGGAATTATCGTCCGCGTGGCGCACAGGCCCTAATAACCGTTCACCTATTAAATCCCATATTAACATATGGCTATATAAAACTTGTTGGGCTGGAAAAACTACAAATTGTGCCCCCTCAATATAGGGGTCTAATCTACTCAGCAGACAGCCTAGAATCACATTCTGAAAGAAAAAGTGGGGAATTATCGTCCGCGTGGCGCACAGACCCTAATAACCGTTCACCTATTAAATCCCATATTAACATATGGCTATATAAAACATGTTGGGCTGGAAAAACTACAAATTGTGCCCCCTCAATATAGGGGTCTAATCTACTCAGCAGACAGCCTAGAATCACATTCTGAAAGAAAAAGTGGGGAATTATCGTCCGCGTGGCGCACAGGCCCTAATAACCGTTCACCTTTTAAATCCCATATTAACATATGGCTATATAAAACTTGTTGGGCTGGAAAAACTAAAAATTGTGCCCCCTCAATATAGGGGTCTAATCTACTCAGCAGACAGCCTAGAATCACATTCTGAAAGAAAAAGTGGGGAATTATCGTCCGCGTGGCGCACAGGCCCTAATAACCGTTCACCTTTTAAATCCCATATTAACATATGGCTATATAAAACTTGTTGGGCTGGAAAAACTAAAAATTGTGCCCCCTCAATATAGGGGTCTAATCTACTCAGCAGACAGCCTAGAATCACATTCTGAAAGAAAAAGTGGGGAATTATCGTCCGCGTGGCGCACAGGCCCTAATAACCGTTCACCTATTAAATCCCATATTAACATATGGCTATATAAAACTTGTTGGGCTGGAAAAACTAAAAATTGTGCCCCCTCAATATAGGGGTCTAATCTACTCAGCAGACAGCCTAGAATCACATTCTGAAAGAAAAAGTGGGGAATTATCGTCCGCGTGGCACACAGGGCCTAATAACCGTTCACCTATTAAATCCCATATTAACATATGGCTATATAAAACTTGTTGGGCTGGAAAAACTAAAAATTGTGCCCCCTCAATATAGGGGTCTAATCTACTCAGCAGACAGCCTAGAATCACATTCTGAAAGAAAAAGTGGGGAATTATCGTCCGCGTGGCGCACAGGCCCTAATAACCGTTCACCTATTAAATCCCATATTAACATATGGCTATATAAAACTTGTTGGGCTGGAAAAACTACAAATTGTGCCCCCTCAATATAGGGGTCTAATCTACTCAGCAGACAGCCTAGAATCACATTCTGAAAGAAAAAGTGGGGAATTATCGTCCGCGTGGCACACAGGGCCTAATAACCGTTCACCTATTAAATCCCATATTAACATATGGCTATATAAAACTTGTTGGGCTGGAAAAACTAAAAATTGTGCCCCCTCAATATAGGGGTCTAATCTACTCAGCAGACAGCCTAGAATCACATTCTGAAAGAAAAAGTGGGGAATTATCGTCCGCGTGGCGCACAGGCCCTAATAACCGTTCACCTTTTAAATCCCATATTAACATATGGCTATATAAAACTTGTTGGGCTGGAAAAACTAAAAATTGTGCCCCCTCAATATAGGGGTCTAATCTACTC
This sequence comes from Coilia nasus, assembly GCA_027475355.1. Taxonomy (NCBI): domain Eukaryota; kingdom Metazoa; phylum Chordata; class Actinopteri; order Clupeiformes; family Engraulidae; genus Coilia; species Coilia nasus. The sequence goes on along the minus strand of CM050220.1, from coordinate 1,950,163 downwards.
AGCAGACAGCCTAGAATCACATTCTGAAAGAAAAAGTGGGGAATTATCGTCCGCGTGGCACACAGGGCCTAATAACCGTTCACCTATTAAATCCCATATTAACATATGGCTATATAAAACTTGTTGGGCTGGAAAAACTAAAAATTGTGCCCCCTCAATATAGGGGTCTAATCTACTCAGCAGACAGCCTAGAATCACATTCTGAAAGAAAAAGTGGGGAATTATCGTCCGCGTGGCGCACAGGCCCTAATAACCGTTCACCTATTAAATCCCATATTAACATATGGCTATATAAAACTTGTTGGGCTGGAAAAACTAAAAATTGTGCCCCCTCAATATAGGGGTCTAATCTACTCAGCAGACAGCCTAGAATCACATTCTGAAAGAAAAAGTGGGGAATTATCTTCCTGTACTTCATCCTCATTATCTACACACACATCAAACTCATTTAGTTTTGCAATCTTTGACTTCAGTTTTAAAATGCACTCTGTAAGTAATGTACTAACTTTTTCACTACCAAGAATAATACATATCTGATGAACTAAATCAGATGCGTCGTCAATACCTGTACAGTTAAGCAAGGCACTAAAAATGTACATTCCTACCATATACCTGTCCCCTTTACCTGTAAAAACCTTTTTACATATCTCACTAGCCTGCTTCATTAAATGACTTTTACAAGCCCTAATTATTGTGAGCTGCAAATCATCTGCACTGGCAGTCTCAGTGACTATTCGCCAGCAACGGCACAAATAATCCTCCATTGACTGCTTATTAAACACTTTTATTGCTGCCTGGAGCAACACTATAGACCTGTCACTGTTAATTTGACAAGGCAAAGTGTTTCGTGTAAATATCTTACGCTCATATTCTTGGAGGCTAACTAATAGATGTTCGATTGCACTTTGTGTGTGTTCCTCGCTGATCATTAATGCTACTGGTACTGACAGACTTGGTGTTGCTGGATTACACACACTTATCTCATAATAAAGCACTCTCTTACTAGTTAATTTAGATTTTATTACACCACCTGTTGCATCCCAACATGCTGCACATGTTCGTGTAAGCTCATGCCACAAGCGCACCCCTGCCTCACTAAAACAAATGACTTTAAGAGGAACTGCCTGAATTACCCGAATGAAACCCTTAATTGTTTTGCATTCATCTCCTTCTTCTAATTTTGTTTTAAGTTTTCGCAATGCTGTCACCTCATCCACATCTAATAGTTTGCTAGACTTGTAGTCCGCTTTAATTTTACGCAGTACACCGCTGGATGTTCCCACATCTGTTCTGTTATAAGCGGACAGTGAAGCCTTGTCAGCATCAGACAACATTTGCATATATAACTTGTAAGGCTTAACTGACTGAAGACTTTCTGCTAACTTAGAACGTTCTATGCCTCTGAATGGCCGTGCCTTTAACGACACTGGAACATGATTAACATGTCCTTCATAATGCACAGAACATTTCAGATCTTCCACTGAGTCCATGCGAATAATAAAGGTGACTGGACAGGACTTATGTGTACAATGGCCAGTGATTCTAAGGAAAGGAGATAATGTGTTTCTTTTTATTGCTGTGCGGAAATAATGTCGTTTAAAAGCTAAAACACAGTATGGGTTAGAGCCCTTTAATTTCTGCACAAAAGTATTAACCCAGTTCTGGTTTGAGAATCTATTACATTCTCTATTGCTTGTAAAAACTTTTTCCCACTCCTGACGTTCTAAAGTAAATACGGCATTTTTTTCCAAGGCATGTTTAAATGGCCCTAAACAAGACTCTTGTCCTAATACACTACGTAATGTGTCTTCAGTAACTGGACTACTGATTGAACTGATCGGTTTGGTCTCCATGTCCATCACCTCATTCTCATGTAAAAACGCTGGTGTATCGTCAATAACCATTTCATCTAAGCAGTCATCTGAACAGTGGAGATTGTTAGTGTCTTCATCACTCTCCACAAGATGCCTTATGTTTTTACGATTTTCTGTCCATATCATTTTTAAAAGAAGTGAACTTTTTCTTAAGTCTGAGGACCTACCATGTGGCCAATTAAGTGACTTTGCAACAACATCCCAAAACCCTTTACTTTCTATGCTATTCTGTTTTTTGAGCTGTTTAATTGTTTGAGCCACTCTAACATAGTCGATTTTATCATTTTTCCGTTTACGTGTGTACGCCTTCACGCCTCCTTTTAATTTCTGTTCTGTTCCATACTCCTCACTCCCCCTCCTCCTGCCCTCCTCTTTCCCACTCACCCTAATATCCTCACTTCTCCCCTCTCCCACCTCCTCTCTCCCACTCCCCCTAATATCCTCACTTCTCCCCTCTCCCACCTCCTCTCTCCCACTCCCCCTAATATCCTCACTTCTCCCCTCTCCCACCTCCTCTCTCCCACTCCCCCTAATATCCTCACTTCTCCCCTCTCCCACCTCCTCTCTCCCACTCCCCCTAATATCCTCACTTCTCCCCTCTCCCACCTCCTTTCTCCCACTCCCCCTAACATGCTCACTTGTCCTCTTTCCCACCTCCTCACTCCCACCCACACTGACCTCTATTCCACTTTCCCTGACTGCCTCACCCCACCTGCTCCTCTTCTTGGCCCCCACACTTCCACTCTTCCCCTTACTGACAGAACCAGGCACAAACAGAACACTTACTGGCCTGGCTGTTCTTGGGTCTGCCTCCAGTTCAGCCCTCTGTTCTGTCCTTTGATTTGTCACTGGAGGCTGTCCACATCCAGGCATTGCCTGCAAATACAAAATAGTATTAAGAATAGTACATGACAATTTAAACATAAATACGACAGCACTGTAAATACAACTGTTTCTATACTTACTGGTTCTGGGGTTGTCGTCCGCCTTTGGAGTGCCTTTGGGTAGCAAAGGATTTCCACACCTAAAATATGGCATCTTACCCCCGCAGACAGTCCCTGTAGGCACAAAGACCATTTAAAATGTTTTAAAGTCCAACTTAAAACAGTACTGTTATAACAGAATGTCCTAACAGTGACCGTTAAAATATCTACTCATCGAGTATGTACTTACCCTAGTCACGCTCTGGAAAAGCGCCTGAGCCTTGGCCCACTTCACACCCCGCTTCACACCCCGCTTCTGACTGGAAGAAGCTCCTGAGACCACTAACCTTGGACGGGCACGTGTGGGCACAGGTGTTACCTGTGGAGGGGGTGGAGGTGGGGGTGGGGAGAGGTGAAGGTAAGCAGCACACCAGAGAAGATCTACCAGGCGGAGCATTCCATGGTTGTCACTCAGGTGCACTCCATCTCTCGCCCAGAGGTCTGTCCTGTGCACTGGGAAGTGTTCAGCGACACTCTTGTAGCGGACCCCATGGCGGACTGCTACACGGTGAAACTCGTCCCGCAGCAGGACCTGGTCGTTTGACTCCTCCTTGACCCTAAGTCGAGGAGGGAAGTCGAGGACAATGACCTGTGCAGATAAAACAGAAAAGATAGAAGAAATAAGAACATAGAAAAATAACATTGAAACTATAAGTATTGACAGGTACACATCATTCTCTGAACCACTTTGCATTAAGGAAACTTTGTCATGGTTTACCTCGTCCCACCGTTGCTGTGCACTACGCACCAGCCTACCAAACTCCTTTCCTGCCTCCTCCACAGTGCGTCTCGGGTTCACTTCATTGCTGGGTGCCAGCAAGCACACCAGGTCAGGGGGAAAGGGGAGCTGCACACCACACAGCTCTGCACGAAGTACATGAGCTGCAGCCCCAGGTGTACAGCAGAACCCAAAGGACAGGCAGCCCTCCGGCATCTCCACCAGCCCATCAGCCAGGCTTCGGAGATGTGAATCTCCAAAAACCATGACAGACTACAAAACAAAACAAGTAATGTCAGTCAGTGATGATAGTTATCCACAGACAACATAGACAACATTTATTTCTTTTGTTTCACATGTACTATAGATTTTAGAGATCACAGAGATGTTCACTACAAACACATCACACACTAATTATAAGTAATGTAGTAAAAATATAAGCAGGATAACATTCAAAGGCAACTCCAGAAAAAAATCAAACACACATTCGCCTTTTTACTGTAGATTGTCAACAAATCTTTCATGAACTTCAACTCACCTTCATTCCAGGGGATGGCACGGGAAAGGTGATGCGGTGTTGGTAGCCAGTCACCTCTGATCGAGGCCAGACCTTTACTGGGTTACGGTAGCCGGTACCACACACCATTCTGTAATACAACAGGCCATCATATACTTTTATTCAGTGCAGTCCTGACAATTTATCACACTCAGTTTGCACATTAAACAGAAATAAAATCATCTGCATCAGCTTATAAAAGTATCAGCCCTAAGCCTCAAGATGAGTTATGGTTCCAAAGCAAGAAGCCTATATGCAATATGATCAACAGAAAAACCCTTGCACCACACTAGGAATACAGAATACAGAATGATCCAAAATGATTGGGAACATTACTGGTCCAAATGCTACCCACAAAGTGTAGAGAACATGCCACTAACATTTTTAGAATACTGTTGCTTATTAAAAGCTATTGAAATTGCATTACATATTGTATCTAAGTCAAAGAGAACTGAAGTATTCTGCTATGAAATCAAGAAATGCTGACATACCTTTATGTATATATTAGTGGAGTGTTCTAAAAGAAATCCACCAAGAGAAGTCCACCAAGAGAAATCCACTGAAAGTCTGCAATCAAATGAATCTGATGCAAATTGGTCAGGGATGCACTGATTTATATATCCTGTCCTGTACCTAATGTGTGACGTCATCCAATAATGTTTTTTGATTGGACAGGGATTAACCATCAGGTGTCGCGGCCCCTCAGGAAGGATTTTTTTAAGTGTGGTAAACACATGTCTAAATCTCCGCGAGTTTTTGTCCTAGGGACTCGCAGGTAACACCATTCGAAACCTTGAATCATCAACTTTTGGAATACATATGTTATAGCAATGAAATGTATCTGCAGGATTGTTAATCATATTAATAGCAAAAGTTAGTTAGATATTTCAGTGTGTTGAGCCGGCAGCAGCCTCTTAACGACCCTCCCATTAGCATTAGTTGTCGATGGCTCATTGTTTGGCAAGAGAAGGTGACGACACGCCCCTTTTCAGTAGTGCACCTGTTGAGTTTTTTGCAGTGTGACTGAGAAACTTTAAGGGGATGCAGAACTGATAGAATTACACCTGCTACGTTATCTCCGTCAAGTTTTGAAACATATAGCAATTTTCTGTTGCGAGTCTATGCGGAATTGTCTGTTGTTGGTATGATGATATGGCAAACATTCATATCACGTTTTGATCAGAGCTGATCAGAGCTGCATTACTATAGGCTACAGTGCACTGCACTTGTCTGAAACGTGGCATTTAATTATGCATGCAAAACATGTTATTGTAATCTAAAAATCTATTAGAAAAGAAGAGTAATTGTGTGTTTTAAGACAGGAAGAATTATGTAGCATAATGTAAAAATACTATAGCAGTGCTTGTTTGCCCAGCTTCTTGAATAACAATGAGGTGATAATATTCTGGGAGGCGGGAGTGTAAGTCTGTAATGTGTGAAATGTCAGGAATGTGATAAACTTTTGTGTAGACATAACTACTGGAAATTGATAAAGCTTTCAATAACACTTTGAAGCCACCGTTGCTTTGCATTTTGCAACTGTAAAATAACTAGTGAAAATTCCCAAGCTACTGAAGCATTTTATGTGCAATTCAACGCATACAATTTACAGAACAGTAACTGTAAATTATCATAGTAAATGACTTAGGGGAAGGGCATAAGAAATATAACTAAGTACGTATGAGTTATTATACTGCACACTGTAACTGATTACTAGCCACAGCAATCACCTTAAAAAAATACTCTAACAGCATTATAACTCTGAACATAGGAGGACTAAGGACTTTGCTCTTAGCTCGTGCTGGTTCTTCTCATCTCATCATTATGAACAAGGAAACCAAACTGAGATTTGGCCACATTGGTTTTAATAGCTTATAGAATGGCCTACATCCCCTCAGCAATAAGAGTCTTTAGTTAGCTGTAGAAAACTTTAAAAATGTGGGCAAATTTATAGGAATGACAGTTCATTATTCAATCCATGCTGATCAGAGCTGCATTACTATTAGGCTACAGTGCACTGCACTTGTCTTAAATGTGACATGTAATTATGCACGCAAAACATGTTATTGTAATCTAAAAAAACTATTAGAAAAGAAGAGTAATTGTGTATTTTAAGACAGGAAGAATTATAGCATACTGTAAAAAATACTATTGCAGTGCTTGTTTGCCCAGCTGATGCTGATCTTGAATTACAATGAGGTGATAATATTTTGGGAGGCGGGAGTGTAAGTCTGTAATGTGTGAAATGTCAGGAATGTGTTAAACTTTTGTGAAGACATAACTACTGCAAATTCGTAAAGCTTTCAATAACACCTACAACTTTGCAACAATTTTGCAACTGGAAAAAAACTGGTGATTTTGAATTACATGTAGGCTATGCCTAAAACCAAGAAGAGCCACCAGATATTCAGTGGACATGAGGCTATCCAAAATGAGGACAGGGACTTGAAACTGTCCTCGGATTCAGAATCAAGTTATGATGAGGAGTATGGAAGTATCAGTGAAGTGGGGAAGGACAATAAAGTACACAACCACCGCCATACTGTTGATGTCCCCATCCCACAAGTATTTTCACAACTGTATGAAACGTGTTTTGATAGAAATGCATGATGGCAGTAGAATCGGTAGGTTTAGCTATTCTTCACATTATACATTGACTGATAGCCTAACCGTGAGTATGCAATGGGTGAAGTAGATATTTGTAAAATCATTACTTGATGTACTTGTTTGAACGTGATACATTCAATGCAGTTCAAAGTATGAGCTTGGTGTCGTTGGAAAGGCTTTCTTTTGATTTGCGTGAAATGTCTATGGGTTCGCGAGTAATGTCAACGAGAGTAATGGCTGTGTAGAGTTCTAATATGAGAGATTTTGGCTAATTAAAAAAAACTCGCCGATAGCGCAAGCAGGTCTCGTTGTAAAGCCCCGTCCTACTGTTCTACTGTTTCGTTTGGTATAAATGCCATCTCGATGTACCGTTCCAGAGGATTTCAACAAATGCGTGTACATTTCCACGCACTTTGCAGGCGTTATGCACATAGGGTTAAATGATCCGCATATTCGGATCAAAACTCAACACCGTCCTTCCGTTATAAGTCCCGCCACTAGTGAAAATGCAAACTCTTAATCTGACACAAAAATGTGAGAATTCGTTGGCCTGAGCCGATACCCGGAAGTAAACCGGAAACGTTATTTGGGCTTATTTGGGCTAGAATAACGCAGCTGACCCCCCCCCTGTGCACACACTTCCTGTGAGTATGACCTGCCCCCTGTGCACACACTTCCTGTGAGTATGACCTGCCCCCTGTGCACACACTTCCTGTGAGTATGACCCGCCCCCTGTACCCACACTTCCTGTGAGAATGACCCGCCCCCTGTGCACACACTTCCTGTGAGTATGACCTGCCCCCTGTGAACACACTTCCTGTGAGTATGACCCGCCTCCTGTACCCACACTTCCTGTGAGTATGACCCGCCCCTGTACCCATACTTCCTGTGAGTATGACCCGCCCCCTGTGCACACACTTCCTGTGAGTATGACCCGCCCCCTGTGCACACACTTCCTGTGAGTATGACCCGCCTCCTGTACCCACACTTCCTGTTGGTATGCCTGAAAGGTTTACATTTCCTTTTAAACATGAGGAATATCACCCTCATCCTTCACCCGATAGGCTGAAATCCTGGTCTTTTTCCTTTTCAGACATGAGTTATAACACCCTCATTTTTTACTGAGTTCCTCCATGCACGTGACTATCTTTGCTAGACAGTAAAGCTAGCTACATTAGCTTGCCCTACGAGCCCCACTGGTGTATGTTTAGAAGCTGTTCATTTTTTCACAAGTCTTACTGCACTCTTCCACATAGGCAGGCTTAGTTGGCTAAGTTAGCTTGTCCTATGCTCATGGCTAAGTTAGCTTGTCCTATGCTGAAGTTGGCTAAGTTAGCTTGTCCTATGCTCATGGCTAAGTTAGCTTGTCCTATGCTGAAGTTGGCTAAGTTAGCTTGTCCTATGCTCATGGCTAAGTTAGCTTGTCCTATGTTCATGGTGAGCCTTGTAAACATTGCCCACTGAGCCAGAGACAGATGATTATGAGTGATTATGAGTAGGGGCTTTACTCCCGTGCAGGGCCTCTGCGGCCTGCTAAACTCCCACAGTGTGGTGTCGCAGGTACAGGAATTAACTGGGAGCTCCGGGAATGGGCTGGGATCTCCGGGAATGGGCTGGGAGGTCTGGGCATTAGCCGATAGGAAAAGAAAAGGAAAAGAGATTAATGGAAGTCTGTTATCACAGTACAGACTACCATCACAGGGATTCGACATCACAGCCAACGGCTGGGTTATTAAACACATGCACACGGTACACACGCAAACTATGTTTGCTGTCCAATTCTGCCTAAGAATGTAGCTTTCGCTGTATTTGGCACACAGCTGTAACCACTGGACTGCATAACAGCGACATTTTAATATTTGTATATCTGTGAAAACCACCACAACTTCTTCCTCACTGTGCAACTACACATTTACCCAAACACTTATGGGCCATAAGATGAGGAGTAAATTGCTGTTTGACCTGACCCCAATAGGCTGTTTCGGTAAGAGGGTGTATGTTTGTGCATGTTTGCGTGTGTGCGGTGTGTGTGTGTATGTGTCTGTGCATGTTTGTGTGTGTGTGTGTGTGTGTGTGCGGTGGGGGGTAATGTAATTGGCATGGATCTCATGACAGGCAGGGCACAGAGAGGTTGGCTTGTTTGTGTGTTTCCCAGACTCAGATAATGAGTCCATTAAGTAGCTAAAATGTGTTTATACTTGCCTAGCACTTCTTACAGACAAGACAAAGTTCTTCACAGTACAGGATAAGCAAATGATAATCTAAAACTGAAATAATTAAGAGCAGAACCCCAGGACGCCTGTTTGGGTGTTTCCCCAACACAGATAAGGAGGACATGCACAGACACACAGACAGACACAGGCTTTTCCAGTCGGTACACATGCCTTCTTGCCTTCACGCTAACTGACTTAGTGCAGGTCAGGTAAACATGCGGTAAACATGTACTTGCACTGTGCTGTTACCTCATGAGGTAGCCTAGCTGAGGTCAGCCCTAGCCTAGCCACGGCTCACTGTGTCAGAGGCATGAGGTAGCCTAGCTGTGGTAGCCTAGCCTAGCCACGGCTCACTGTGTCAGTAGCCTAGCCTAGCCACGGCTCACTGTGTCAGTAGCCTAGCCTAGCCACGGCTCACTGTGTCAGTAGCCTAGCCTAGCCACGGCTCACTGTGTCAGAGGCATGATGGCCAGGGTGTGTGTCGGCCAACCGCCATCTTGTCTGGAAATCATTTTAACGCTGAGCAGGTGCCTCAGGTCTCTGTTACACGTCAGTCATGATCACAGGCTGAATGAATGAAATGCAAGTGACACTAGAGGTGACTAGGTAGGCCTAAGTTAGATATTAAGCCGGCATTGCAAGCTGACAGCCAATTGGTTTCGTCTAAGCAACGCCGTTATAAAAGGCTTTCTTGACAGAGCACCTCTGTTCTGGCCAGCAGTATCCATTAATCTGCCACGTTCTCGAGCCAGTCATGTTGTTTTGCTGTCTGTCATGCTCGGTACTTCCTACAGCACTTTCTGTAGTAGCTGTTTGCATTCTGGATCTGTGAAACTTCTTTACTGCTTTATTTATAAACTTCTGTAACTGCTGTATTTGTGTATTTGTTATGGAGGTAATTAGCTGGCTTCATGATGATGTTGATATTCTCTCCTGCTGATTCCATGATGAATCTGAAGGTTTGCTGATATATGCGATGGTTCTGATATGTGATGGTTCTAATATTTGTAATGTTTCTTATATATCTAATGGTTCTGATATTTGCAATGTTTCGGATGCATGCAATGTTTCTGATACATGCGAAGGTTCTGATGTATACAATGGTTCTGATATATATAATGGTTCTGATGTGCGTAATGGTTCTGATAATTGCCATGGTTCTGATGTTCTTGATGGTTCTGTGCCTGCAGGTCCAGTTTTACGTGCGGTCTGGCGGGAGCGCTGGCGTCCAACCCCATCGATGTGGTGCGCACGCGCATGATGAACCAGCGGGTGGTGCTGGACGGCACGTGTGGGGGGTACAAGGGCACCCTGGACTGCCTGCTGCAGGTGAGGACCCACCCACCCAGACCAGTGATTGGCCACCTGGGTTCACCCAGCCAGTCAAACCCAGTTATCCCGCCTCTTAAATGGTGCCAGTCACACCGTCATCCCCGCCTCTTAAATGCCAGTCACACCCAGTTATCCCCGCCTCTTAAATGGTGCCAGTCACACCCAGTTATCCCCGCCTCTTAAATGGTGCCAGTCACACCCAGTTATCCCCGCCTCTTAAATGCCAGTCACACCCAGTTATCCCCGCCTCTTAAATGGTGCCCAGTTATCCCCGCCTCTTAAATGGTGCCGTAGCCTCTTAGTGGTCACCCTACCGCCAAGCTGTGAATTTAAAAAATAATGTAACTACAACATTATAACATTACTATGACATTACATAGAGTCTTTAGTAACACATCACAACTTGGTCATTGCCATTCTGGTAACAACAAAGTTATAATAGTGGGTGCCTCTTAAATGGTGCCTTAAGCTTCTCTGTCTCGGTCTTGCTGAAGGCTGAGGTGCGTTTCAAAGGGGAAACGTGTGTGAGTGTTTGCAAACATTTCTCAGACATGGCCATCCTAGTGAAGATTAGGGGCTCTGGGGAGGGCTCACAGTGGTAGGAACTACCTGATGGAGGTATGAACTGGTACACTTCCTGAAGCTGGTAAATTGTAAAGTATCTGAAAGTAAACATTCTGGATCGCTGGACTGAAGTGTAACTCACAGGCTAGCGTCCGTGCAGAGCTAGCTCCTCAACCGTCTGCTTATAGTTGCCAGCGTTCACTGGGAACGCGACACAAACAGAACAAATTTTTTGCCAACACTGGCATACCTCTGCTCATGTTTGCCAGTTAGAATGCCCCCTCAGGCTCGGGTGAGATCAGGAGGAACAGGGGAGCGATGACAGGGCATGACTGGTACTCATTTGGTGGTGGCATGCAATGCCAACACAGTGCCAGATGCGCCTGGTAAACCCGCCCCTCGTATTTTATTACATTTTGTACAGAGGGTCTGGACCGGAGTCTCTTGAGGGTCATGTAAGCGGTCCGAGCAACGGAGATTCAATCAGCGAACAGAGGGTGTGTTCGTTAGCCATGACGTTGACCTTGTGTGCTACATTTGAAGTGTAGTGTGTAGGTAGGCTAATTGCATATGTGGCGACCAGGCGTTAGTGACTGGGTAAAGGCAGAGGCACTTGTTTTAAACTTCAACAGAGTCCACACCTCCAGAAAGAAATCGTTTCTCACGGTGTCTGGTCCAGACCCTCTGTACAAAATGAAATGAAGTATGAGGCGCTGGTTTAACCGGGATAAGATCTATTTCCCAACAATGGTGTTGAGCAACTGCCATGGCAGAAAGTGGGAGGGAGTTGGTGTCGGTGTTGCTCTGACCGCTGACATGCTCCTCAACAGATTCCGGTCCAGACCCTCTGTACAAAATGACCCTTGCACTGTTGTTTATATTTTAGCAAGACGTTGGGAGATGCTCCCCAGCCAATCCCTGCTTCTTAGTCAGCTGATTTGCACGCTCTGTGCTGCCCTTCACAAAGAATGTGGGGTTGAAATTATGTGATTGGATAGGCATGTGGGGTTGAAATTATGTGATTGGATAGGCATGTGGGGTTGAAATTATGTGATTGGATAGGCATGTGGGGTTGAAATTATGTGATTGGATAGGAATGTGGGGTTGAAATGATGTGATTGGATCTTGATTGTGACGTGACCCTTGACCCCTGACCCTGTTGTGCGTTGTCTTGGCAGACGTGGCGGTCGGAGGGCTTCCTGGCGCTCTACAAGGGCTTCTTCCCAAACTGGCTCCGCCTCGGGCCCTGGAACATCATTGTATCCTTTCTCTCTCTCAACCTTTCTGTGTGTGTGTGTGTGCGTGTGTGTGTGTGGACTTTGTACTCTATCAGACCTGTGTGCATGGTTGATTATGTAAAGGAGTCTTTAGGCTACCCTTTTCTCATGTGCCTCAGGGGATATTTCTGTGTTTGTGTGTGTGTGTGAGCGAGCAAGAGCAAGCTAACCCTGTTCCCCCATTCAGGTAACTGATCATCACATGTATGTAGTCAGATAGAGTTCCCATCTGGTGGTGTAGGGATAGTGTGTGTGTGTGTGTGGGAGGGGGGGTAACTGATCAGCACACTCCCCCATCTCTGTAGTCGGGTATAGTTGTCATCTAGTGCAGTAGAACTACTGTGTGTGTGTGTGTGTGTGTGGTAACTGATCCTCACACTCCCCCAGCTGTGTAGTTGGGTATAGTTGTCATCTAGTGCAGTAGGAATAGTGTGTGTGTGTGTGTGTGTGGTAACTGACCGGGTCGTACATGCTTATATTGCACGGCCTGCACATGTGACCGGGTCTACATGCATATTTTCCATGGCGGGCGGGCGGCTGGCGAGGCCCTTGCGTAATGATGATGATGCGTAATGATTACATAACGGTCTCAGCCAAGTGCTAGGGGCCACCGAGGGGCCCCAGACCACAGACTCACTCAGGTCACGCAGCTAACAGTAATAGCACAGTCCGGCCAAGGATGGATTATGACATGGACTCACACGCACAGACACACACATGTGTGTGTGCTATAGAGGCAGCAGGGATCAGGTGAAATAGGGGGCAGAGGGAGAGAGACAGAGAGGGAGGGAGAGAGACAGAGAGGGAGGGAGGGAGGGAGGGAGAGAGAGGTTTAGTAACTCCCCATGAAGGAATTTGGGGAAGGGGGCGGGGGGTGAGTGCAGGAATGCTTAGAAATGAAGAAGGATTACCCTTCACTCACTGACACACTCACCAGAACTCAGTGTTTGTGTGTGTAGTAAAAAAAAAGAAAACTTCTGCAGGTTATGTGGGGCTTTACATTCCAGGAAAAGTTATGAAGACAGATAAGATTGTGTGTGTGTGTGTGTGTGCAGAGTGTGTGTGTGTAGAGTGTGTGTGTGTGCGTGTGTGTGTGTGTATGTTTGTGCTTGCTTTCTGGTGTTCAAGGTGTTGTACTTTTATGAGATAGTCGTGAGCTTCTAAAACATGGCCAGTGTGTGTGTGTGTGTGTGCAGATGGTTTATGGCGCCGCTTCTGTCCCCTCTGCGTCCGCTTGTGACCCTCGGTGGCCGATAACGCCTCTTATGAGTCCTCAGTGTGCCAACCAGCACTCAGATAACACAGAAAAACACACAAATGTTACAGTGTGTGCCATTCACACTATTGTGGCTGTTATGTAGGTGTTTGCAGAAATGTTAAAGTGAGAGCCATTCACACAAAATATAATCTGAATACTATGTTATTTCCCCACAAGATGTCAAGCGCTATCCAACATCAAACAGCCAGTATAAAAGCCAAAAGTAGTTTTGTATGAGTATCTTTCTTTAAAATGTCGTAGTATTTGACCACACATGCAAAAGAGCTTTAAATCATCTAGTGGTTGGAAAACAGGGTAACACTTTCTATGAAGCTTGTATTCATAAGACTGCATAAACACATTCATAAGGGCTTATAATGCATTCATAACGAATGTGAAGTATGCATGACTATTTATACATGCTCATGACTGTACCTATAAACATTATAATGCTATGTCATAAGCCCTTTTCCAACTGTGTGACACAGTGCATTCTTGGTTATAAAGCTTTCCTTGCATAGAAGTACTTTCATGAGTATGTATAAATAGTTATGAATACTACTTTTAACCATTATTAAGCTTTATGAAGGCATGACTACCCTTTTTAAATGTGTTTATAGAGTCTTATTAGTGAAGTGTTAACTGAAACCTGTCCCTTCTCAAAGCAGAAACATGTGTTTGATGAGTTTGCAAAGATGAGTTTGCGTGTGACTGCGGCCCCTTTTCCACACTGACTTGCAGCACTGTAAAGGCAGGGCTTTCATCTGTGTGCTGATGTCTGACACCAAACCCGGTAACTGGAGCAGAGGGGGGGTTGGGGGTTTCCTGCTCAGATCAGCTCATCTGCAGAAATGCTGCTTTGGTCTTGGAAACATAAAACTATTGTTTTTGTCTTTGTGATTGCTGCAACCACAGCAAAGATTGTGTTGCACTGTGTCCTCTGCACTGTCTTTCTCTTTTGTATAATTTATATTTTTAGTATTTATTTTTTAGTATTTTATTTTTTGTTTGGGAATAATTCCTGAAAAGTAAACTTGTGATTAGACACAGAGCCAACAACACCCAGTGTGTGTGTGTGTGTGTGTGTGTGTCCTGCTGTGTGTTGCCCCTTAACCGCGCCCTGCCCAGTTCTTCATCACGTACGAGCAGCTGAAGAAGATCGACGTGTAGGGGCCTCGTCGCCGCGAGGAGGATGAGGATGAGGAAGAGGATGACTGTGACCAAGACATGAAGAAGAAGAAGAGGAGAGTGGCACGCCAGTGTCTGTCCACAGCGCTGCGAGCGAGCAAGCGGAGAACCTGTGATGCCGTTTGACTGATTGACAGCTGTCGCCCGATGCCATCTCACTCCAGACGTCCCCCTCACCAGTCGCCCGCCCGCCTGGCCCTCCAAACGTGTCTCGCTGTAGCTGTCACCAGTGTCACCAGCCCCCACTGAAGCTTGCCCAGGCTGGGGGTCACATGCCCCACTGACGCTTGCCCAGGCTGGAGACACCCCTCCACCCCACCCCACCTCACCTAACCTAGCCCAGGCTGGGGGGGTCACATGCCCCACTTAACTTTGCCCAGGCTGGGGTCCTACATGCCCCACTTAACTTTGCCCAGGCTGAGGGGTCAAATGCCCCACTGAAGCTTGCCCAGGCTGGGGGGTCACATGCCCCACTTAAGCCTTCCCAGGCTAGGGGCTAAATGGCCAGACTGGGCCCCCCACCCCCACCCCATTTCAGCTTTCCCAGGCTGGGGGGCCTACATGCCCAGGCTGGATAGCCCAGGCTGGGGAGTCACATGCCCCACTGAAGCTTGCCCAGGCTGGGGTCCTACATGCCCCACTTAACTTTGCCCAGGCTTTAGGCCACATGCCCCACTTAACTTTGCCCAGGCTGGAGGCCACATGCCCCACGCAGGCTTGCCCAGGCTGGGGTCCTACATGCCCCACGCAGGCTTGCCCAGGCTGGAGGCCACATGCCCCTCAAGTATGGGCACTGGTCCCAGTGCTGCTGTCTCCAGCTTTATGAACCCCGTACTGCTGCCCAGGTCTGTGCCCCCCCCCCCCCCCCACCGGTCTGCTGCCCAGCTGCCCTGGTCTATACCCCCCCCCCCCGTACTGCTGCCCTGGTGTGCATGAAGCTGTCTGTATGAAGTATGCAGCTCAGGCCGCTCACAGCTCTCCGCTGGCAGCTTTCGGGGGAGAGAGGCGGTCGGGGGTGGCTCAGGTCACACCTGATAAAGTTATAGAGATAATATGGAACAGGCGCAAACACAGCCGTCTTGTCTTGCACTGTTGCATAACGTAAGAATGTGTTGTTGACATGCTGAGCCAGTTGGCTGGATCTCATTGTTGGCGCGTGATCTAGTTGGCTACACCCTTTGTGTCCCCTCGCTAATTTAGGAATAGGGCTTCGGTAACAGTCTGCTGGGTTGGGTGGTCTGTGGAGACCGCTCCCCATCTTTAAATGTCAGCAAATTAATTTAAAACCACACCGTCTAAAAAGATCAAACCACAGGGCACTCTACATAAAAAGTGTGTTTTGTTTGTCAACAAACATGTTGCTGGTTTAGTTTTATTTAGCAGCCTTTACCACAAAATCATGAACTTACTGGTCTAAGTTAAAATCCCCTAACATGTTTCTCTAATTATTATTAAAGGTGTACTTCCATCGTGTTTTCATTAATTTTGCGGTGTTCTCTAGTATTAATAATTGCCCTGTGCGCTGGTTTTAATGAAAAAATGTTCTAGTGCTTCTGTTTCAGGCTGTTTTAGTTTGGTGGAGGGGGTGGGGCCGGGAGAACGACACGATTTCACCAGAGGCGTGACACGCTCCCTGCAGCTTCCTTTGCCCACAGTCAACTTGTTAGCAAAGTAAGGTAAAGGGGAAAAGTCAACTTGACAGCGCTAAAACTGCATACAGAATGTCTACGGAGATACAGCCTTATGTGTTTGATCCTGAATCCGAAGAGGAAGGAGAGATGGCACAAGCACAGTCGCTTCCTGACCGTTTGTCAATGAACGTTTCAGAACGGTAATATTTGCAGGACAAAACAGTTCAAGTGCCAGGCTAAATGCAGTTCAGTCATTCAACTAGCCTGCTAATCTTATGCAAATCAGTCACAGGCTAACATCATTTAAAGCCCATTTGGTCAGTTTCTCTACGTCACGCCGAAGGCCCTTTTCGCATTGGGTCGTTTTTCCGCCTATTGTCTTCTTTTGACTGATATAGAAAACGGGGATAGAAAAACATTTTGATATGCAGCATGCATATGCAACTCGGGGTGACCTATCATATTTCAAAAGAGCAAGTACTAAACGGTTTCTCGTGGAAGTACACCTTTAAGATATTTTGCACCCTAATCCTGAATTGTACCCCTGCCAAACTTTGTCGAGAGAGTCCAGAAATTAATGTCACTGTGCCTTTGTCCTCACTCTCGATCATTTTGGACACTTTAAGCTTTCCGGCCTTCGTTTCAGACAGTTGTGTTTAATCACTGATTCGCTTCATTAGCACTGTGTTAGTATATTAGTATTGTTTTAACATTTTAATCTGAGGAAGAATCTATAGAGGAGATCACAAGCCAGTCACTCGACGATGAGCCTCATCAGACACACACGCACACACACACACACGTAGGTGTCATTTCCTTGTTGTGTAACAAAGATTTGGTTATGAAATGTCGACCTTAGGACCGTAGTGGAATGTATCCTATAATCCTATAAAGCACTCGTCACTTTTTTCCCCTTGTGATACGAAGTGTCCCCTTATGCATGTGACAATACATGACCTCACGTGTGTTGGTGGCGGTATCTTGTATCAGGTGTGTGAGGGAGAGTGTGTGTGAGGGAGTGTGAGTGTGTGTGTGTGTGTAATGATAATAAATCCAAGAACTGTGTGTACTGCAGAGGTGTTTATTTTGGGAAGCGTTGCATAACCCTCCTCAGCAGCAGAGAAGGAGAAGGGCAGAGACGCGTAACCGACTCCCCATCCTGCCCCAATACCCCACCTACTGCCACCCCAAATGCCATTCTGCCCCAATACCCACCTACTTCCACCCTAAATGGCATCCTGCCCCAATACCCCACCTACTTCCACCCCCACAGGCCCTCTGTACCCCCCACTACTGCCACCCTAAATGCCATCTTGCCCCAATACCCACCTACTGCCACCCTAAATGCCACAGGCCCTCTGTACCCCCCCTACTACCACCCTAAATGCCATCCTGCCCGATACCCTCGTATTGCCACCCCAAATGCCCCACGGCCCTGGAGGACATTGTGTGCCGAACCGTCTGGTGATAAAAATGAATTGCAGACGTCATGACGCGCAAGTCACACTGTGCAATGACCATTTTAAAGATGACCAAAGTTGGCGGGAGTATTCTGGGATGTTATGTGTGTTTATCCATTACACCATCCAGTATAGAGTTATGGATATGAATCTGTGGGCTTGGATCATAACATGTCAAAATGCTGTTGTGAATAAAGCACTGCTTTAATAAAATCATGGCTGTATGTGTGTGATTTTGTCTTTATAACATGATGATACCAATGGGCTAAGACCAACATTACCATACTTGTTTTCTCACATTGTAGTGTCATGATTTGCAGGCTGGATATAAAAATCTGAACACAGGGAAAGTTTGTAGTTGTGCAGTCCTTTAAATAGTTCTATCCTGTCGTGAACTATTACATTGGCCCGGAACTGTGCTTTGTGTGTAATATTTCAGAAGGGCATATCCACATTTCTTACCTCGACGAGAACTGCATCGCTTAACCACTTAATTATATTTAAAAAACACAAGAGCAATTAATTAAGTTGCCCAGTGAGACGAGCCAAACAGAGTTAGTTAACGTCTCATCTGGCTAGCTTTCTTGGCGGAGGACGCACTTCATGGTGCGTGCTACCCAGGGTTGGTCCTCCAGGACTTCAAATCTAGAGCAAGCTTGTTGGTTTCGAATGACAAATTTTCACACAATGATTTATGAATAATTCAACGCTCGTGTGAAGTAATTGTTCCTCTATTCTGGTGAGGAGTCCCAGTTTTCCATATAAAGGTCTTCTGTTCCCCTGCGCATCGGCTACCCAGGGGAAGACGAAGGGCTATTGTCAGGAATCCACTGCGAATCCTTTTTTGAATTCATGCTTGGGGATTTATTAGTGTGAAGTGACTGGTTCTTCTCCAGTGCAGTGAGACGCGCTATATTGTTTTCTCTGTTGCTTATACATTATTAAAATCTGTTTGAAATAAGGATTCTCTGAAGCTGTAGAAACAGATCCAGCAGTCTGTCCCCTTTATTTGAAACCCTGGGGTATCTCGGTCGAAATAGACTTGAGGAGCCAATAGAACGTTATTTCCAAGCCCCCATTAAGTTGACAATGGCTAAATTAGCTACGTGCAGCTGAACTGGGTGTTTTTGCCAATCAGTCTACGGCAGGGCTTCGTAGTCCAAGTAATGTTCAGGCCACGTGCAACATCAACTTTGGAAAGAAAGGGCCTCTGAAAATGTTCTGCATAGTCTAAAATATATAGGCCCAGCACAGAGTAATGCGTTAACTCTTTAACTGGTTGAAAATATAAAGCAGGGTGGCCATCATTTTTGGTAGATAAAATTAAACTATCACATTGGCATCGTTTCCCTGATTTAGCCTGGGCTAGAGGCTGTTAGCAGAGAGAGAATGGCGCTTATTGCTGACGACGAGGCCGCTAAGTTTAAAGAAAAGTTTGACCCACATAACAAAGAGTTGAAAGTGAAAGATAAACTAGTGCACAGTCATGGATCAATTACCCATTCCAGTCGTGCCTGCTGAACCGCTGAGCCAAGCTCTTCAGGGACGCGTCTCTGTAGGAAATGTATAGAATGTCTTTGTCATGTCGGATTCTGGCCAGTAGGGGGAGAGCTAACTCTTCGCCTACTCCAGAGGGCGTCTCAAATTCCCCACATCGAGGCTGCTTCGGGCAAACACATCTTTAACCGAGTAAGGGCCAGCGTGTTAGATAAGATATTATTCGAAAGGCTAAGCGATAGATGCGCTGCTGTGTTGCCTACAGCCAAAGATTGGCGCAGACACCTCGATTTTATGGTAGATCATTCAATCTCTACTTGCTATGCCCTCACTATACTCATCAAACACTTTGGCATTTTGCATGGCCGGCGGTGCCGCTGGTTTAAAATGTAACATTTAAAGATGACACATGCAAACACATTTTAGCCACATTTCTTTTTGGAACATGTTCTTTCAAGTGTCCCGGTGTCCTTTTGGGAGCTGCTGATATACTTTTAGTGCTTGCCTCTGTGGTAGTTGGTCTCTGAGGGTTTCCCTTAGATGGACCAGCTTTAACACGCCCATGTCCCTTTGCATCTCAGACTGGTCTTATGGGGTTTCTTAACAGCTTTCAGAGCTTTTAGTTGGCCGTGGACATCACTACTCTCTCTGGGGAGGGCAGGCTCACAGACTTCTCAGGCTGGAAAATGTTACTTCTCAAATATGGATCTTTGACAGATTGTAAGACCTCTGTGACCTCAACACTTTCAATTGGGAGACAGTTAAATTAAAACGCATTTCACACATTTTCAAGAAAAAAATGGACACAGAAATAAGATAATATACTGCTTTGCCACTAAAATAGCCGCAATTCATCAGCTTTGAAGAGGCAGTGTTCTTATCACAAGCCAGTTAAACACACGTTTTTCAGAAAACAACTCAAACACAGAGAAGACAATATTTAGATCTGAAGCAAGCAGTAGAAACTAATCTGTTGAGATCTCCTCCTGAACACCATGCGAGAGATGTAGTCCCAAATGGAAATTTCAGAATTTCTTGTGAATTTGATGTTTTGAGATGCCTAAATCCTAAATCGCTATAATGTCATTGTTGCCTTGGAGAAGCCCCAGAGATAATGAGGAAGTGTGTGTTTTGATATTCTCTTCACACAAGCATGCCATTCCTAAGACAGAGGACGACTCTGAAGCGGAACCAAGCCGCATGCGGGCCACCCTATGCTCACATCCTGGCCAGCTCTGCTCTCATCTGGGCCATCTCCGCTCTCATGCGGGCCACCTCCGCTCTCATGCGGGCCACCTCCGCTCTCATGCGGCCCACCTCCGCACACATCCAGCCCACCTCCGCTGTCATGCGAGCCCACTGGAGAGACTGAGGCGGGCGAGAGAGTCCTGACGAGCGAGACGAGGAGTTAGTTGGAGAGCGAGAGAGGCCAGACAAAGAGAGACCTGAGACAGGAGAGAGAGAGAAAAGGAGAGAGAAAGATGAGATGGGAGAAAGAGAGAGATGAGTCAGGAGAGAGAGTGAAAAGGAGAGAGAAAGATGAGATGGGAGAAAGAGAGAGATGAGACAGGAGAGAGAGTGAAAAGGAGAGAGAGAAAGATGAGATGGGAGAAAGAGAGAGATGAGTCAGGAGAGAGAAGGAGAGAGAGAGATGAGATAGGAGAAAGAGAAATACATGAGACAATAGAGAAAGAGAGAGACGAGAGAGAGACATGAGACAACAGAGAGAGAGAGGGAGAGAGAGTGGGGGGGTATGAGAGACAAGTCCTTGTTGTTGGTGAGAGCAGGAGAGAGAGAGAGAGAAGGAGAGAAAGAGAGAGAGAAGGAGAGAGAGAGACATGAGACAAGAGAGAGGGAGAGAGAGTAGGGGTGGAGGGAGGGGATGAGAGACAAGTCCTTGTTATTGGTGAGAGCAGGAGAGAGAGAGAGAGAGAGAAGGAGAGAGAGAGAAGGAGAGAGAGAGAGACATGAGACAAGAGAGAGGGAGAGAGAGTAGGGGTGGAGGGAGGGGATGGGAGACAAGTCCTTGTTAGTAGTGATGGGAGGAGAGACAGAAGAGGGGGGTAGGGATGGGTTGGGGGGGCACTGGGAGGAGAGACAGAGGGGGGGGCACTGGGAGGAGAGACAGAGGGGGGGGCACTGGGAGGAGAGACAGGAGGGGGGCACTGGGAGGAGAGACAGGGGGGGGGCACTGGGAGGAGAGACAGGGGGGGGGGCACTGGGAGGAGAGACAGGAGGGGGGGGCACTGGGAAGAGAGACAGTGGGGGGGCACTGGGAGGAGAGACAGGAGGGGGGGGGGGCACTGGGAGGAGAGACAGGAGGGGGGGGGGGCAGAAATAGGTGAAAGTGGACGGCGCTTAACGAAGAACAAGGCCGACTTTTCTTTCGGCCGTCACTGCTTAATTTATGTCTTTTTTACAGCGCAGAATGTTTTATGCTTTTCCTCTCTGCCTTTCTGTCCTCTCCTCTGTGTCTGCTGGAAGCTGTTGAAGGGAAGTGAGGAGCTCATTATGTTATTAACTGTTAGGGGTGGGCTGGGGGGTTTGGGGGCGAGGGAAGGGGGTCCCCCATGCTATATATAACTTCCTGTGCCCTTGTGCCAACTCCTGTAGGACAAAGGTCTTTCAGTAGCACAGACTACCCACAATGCATCTGGCTCTGGCTCTGGCACAGTGCAGATTTGACCGGAATGTGTCACGAGCCCCTCTGAGATCGCGCACCTCTCATTCCTGCTTCACCGCTTCACCTTGCAATCATCAGGGTCACCTGACCCCCGTCACAGTGGCCACTCCTCTCAGGAACTCTGCTGCTTGGGCTGATGTACGAGGGGTCCACAGGAGAAACATCCATGGCCACAAAATGCATTTATGAGTTTGAGTTTTGATTTGATTTTATAAGTAAATGCTATTTTAAAATGCTTTTAGCTCAACACTATGTTCATTTATTTACAGGATTGCTTTGAAAAAGCTGGGCTTTCAATGCAACTACCGATAGGGGGAGTAACTTTAAAAATGTCATTTTGTGACTATGCCTGTTTTTCCTGTAAAATTGTTGTAAACCTGTCCTGTAAATTTGTTATAGTTCCTAGTAGCTGCTGGGCATCATGGGTCTCAACACCCATCCAGGAGGTTTTTATGTAACAGACTGGTGTTGCTATCATTAGTTTGAGGGGTGCGGATAGAGAGTTGCTGTGTAACAGACTGGTGTTGCTCTCATTAGTTTGAGGGGTTGAAGTACTGAATGTTGAAGATAAAGAGTAAATTGTACAGACACGACAGACTGAGGTTTACTCGTGAATGTTGAAGATAAAGAGTTAATTGCACAGACACGACAGACTGAGGTTTACTCGTGAAACATGGGAGTTTTCACTCTGACCCTCCACCCGTGCGGAGGGCAGCAACCGCCGTATTTCAGCGACCGTCTGCAACATCGTTCTGACTGCAGCGTCAGGGGGCATCACTGCAAAAGGCCCTGATGTGCTGATAGTTGTCTGAATGCTTTCCATCTCACCAGTTTTTCAACACAAACACACATATACACACACATATACACACACACACACACACACACATGCTCACACACACATACACACACATGCTCACACACACATAAGGCACACAGACATATGCATGCACACACACACACACACACAGACACACACACACACACACACACACACACACACACACACACACACACACACACACACATACACACACACACAAATGCCAGCCTTCCTGATGGCAGCAGGCTGGTGTGTGATGGATAAGGTTAGTGGTTAACCTTGAGCATGGCTGAGTATACACACATCAGCTGGATAACAGGGGAGGGGGGGGGGCTACCAGTCTGCCACTCTTGCCCTCGCAGGGGTGGGGGGCGGATTGGAGGGGACAGTTTGGGGGTGGGGTATTGGGAAAGGTGGGTGTCTGTTTGGTAGGAGGATGGGGGATTGGGGGGCAGTTCTGTGAGGGATGGGGAAGCATTTGTACTATACTACCAGTAATTTACATCATTGCACTACATTGGACTACGACCAGAGCTGCCCACTACAGTACTCTACAAGTACACTACATCGTTTCACAGGTGCCCACTTCACTACAAGTACATTACTTTACACCAGAGGTGAGGCCAGACAGCCCACTACAAGTACATTACTTTACACCAGAGGTGAGGCCAGACAGCCCACTACAAGTACATTACTTTACACCAGAGGTGAGGCCAGGCAGCCCACTACAAGTACATTACTTTACACCAGAGGTGAGGCCAGGCAGCCCACTACAACTACATTACTTTACACCAGAGGTGAGGCCAGGCAGCCCACTACAAGTACATTACACCAGAGGTGAGGCCAGACAGCCCACTACAACTACATTACTTTACACCAGAGGTGAGGCCAGGCAGCCCACTACAAGTACATTACTTTACACCAGAGGTGAGGCCAGGCAGTCTGCATGCACCTGGCTTAAGTAGGTCTGAGTGTCCAAATCTCTACTGCCTGCGCAGCACTACTTCTGCCTCATATGCTGCACTCCTCTCCCCCAACACCTTTCTGTGTCACCCACAGCCCACATTTACACCACCCTACCGTTATTTACATAGAGTACTCATCCCACAGCCCACATTTACACCACCCTACCGTTATTTACATAGAGTACTCATCCCACAGCCCACATTTACACCACCCTACCGTTATTTACATAGAGTACTCATCCCACAGCCCACATTTACACCACCCTACCGTTATTTACATAGAGTACTCATCCCACTGAAAGGGCCATCAATCATGAGTGTAAATATGACCATCTGTTCATCATCTGGTGTTAGAGGAAACCTTGACAAGCGCACTCAGTGGCTAACATGGATGTACCTCATCGCTGCGCAGACGAGTGGAGAGCTGCAGCCCGCTTGTAATTATAATAGTAATCAGGTCAAAACAAACCTGTCGCTTGTAATTATAATAGTAATCAGGTCAAAACAAACCTGTCGCTTGTAATTATAATAGTAATCAGGTCAAAACAAACCTGTCGCTTGTAATTATAATAGTAATCAGGTCAAAACAAACCTGTCGCTTGTAATTATAATAGTAATCAGGTCAAAACAAACCTGCCTTCCACCAGCACAATAGCTACTCTGCATGACACAATGTCCTGTTTATAGCTTTCCTACCTCTCCCCTCTCTCTCTTTATCCATTTCTCTCTATCTCTCTATCACTGTTTCCCTCTTTGTCTTTATCTTTCTCACTGTCTACCTCTTTCTCTTTATCTCTCTCTCCCTCTCACGCTCTCCCTCACACACACTGTCGCTGTCTCCCTCTCTCATCCTGTCTCTCTCTTTCTCTCTCTCTCTCTCTCCCTCTCACACACTCTCTGTCTCTCTCTTTCTCTCTCTCTCTCTCCCTCTCACACACTCTCTGTCTCTCTCTTTCTCTTTCCCTCTCTCTGTCTCCCTATTTCCCCGCCTCTCTTGCTGTCTCCCTCTTTCTCTCCCTCTCTCTCTCTTTCTCTCTTTTCTAAAAGAAAGATCTGAGCCCCAAACGCGGGCTGTCCTCTGCTCTGCTCGTCGTGCCTGTGCCCTGTACCCTAAGTGGCGATAGCGGCGAGACAGAGTGGGCTGTCATGTTCGGAGGCGCAGCTGAAGATCTCCAAATTAACCGCAGACAGCTCTGGCAGAGGCAGATTACATTTTCATATTCTGGTCACAAGATGGTGGTCACATGATTGGAGCACCACTGGATGACTGAACCATTTTGTGTGTCTGTCTGATCTGAGAGTAATATTGTTAGTGCGCTCTGCCCTACAGCTGGACATGAATTTCATTTAAAAACATTTCTCAGCTGAAGTGTTGAAAAGACAACTGCACTCAGTGCTACATGGGTTGTTAGCCAGTTTGACTTTGTCATGTTTGGCTGCAACGTTGAAAGGCTGTGCAAATGACACACATTCAAAAAAATTACACTAGGCAAAGTTCAACCAACATCGCAGACCTCTGGTGAACCCAAAAAGC
>CM050220.1:1890000-1910000 GCA_027475355.1 Coilia nasus | reverse complement strand
TGAGGCAGGACAGAGTGGTAGTGTGCTATCTCTGAGGTTAGGCAGGAGAGAGTGGTAGTGTGCTATCTCTGAGGTTAGGCAGGAGAGAGTGGTAGTGTGCTATCTCTGAGGTTAGGCAGGAGAGAGTGGTAGTGTGCTATCTCTGAGGTTAGGCAGGAGAGAGTGGTAGGGTGCTATCTCTGAGGTTAGGCAGGACAGAGTGGCAGTGTGCTGTGACGCATGGGCAGGGCAGTGACGTAGTGTAGTAGTGTAGTAGTGTGCTGTCTCTGTATCTGTCTCTGAGGTTAGTCATCTGGGACTGATGGCAATGCCTTACTCACAAGGCCATCGTAAAAACGTCAGGCATGTTAAATGTAGCTGTTATAGTTAACACTGTCATGGAAACTCCCACCTATATACAACCCCCACACAAACACACACACAGTCTCTCTCCCCTTACACACACACACACACACACACACACACACACACACACACACACACACAGTCTCTCTCCTCTTACACACACACACACACACACACAGTCTCTCTCCTCTTACACACACACACACACACACACACCGTCTCTCTCCTCTTACACACACACACACACATACACACACACACATGCAAACACACACACACACAGTCCCTCACACACAAAGATTTTTCAGGTGTTCTTTATGGCTTCCGTTAGTGTGAACAAAGCGAAGGTCTGTGCTCTCTGATCCTGCTGCTAATCCAATCACAGCCTCAGAAGAAAGAAAGAAAGAAAGAGAAGAGAGAGAAGAAAGAGGAGTCCTGTGAGAAGAGAGAAGTGCTGCAGGCAAGTATTCCCCATCAACGCGGCCAGACAAAGACCCACAGTCATCCCTCCCTTCCTCTCCCCCTTTCTCTCTCTTTCCTTCTCTCCCTCTCCCTCTCTCCCCAACCTCTCCCTTCCTCTCTCTCTCCCTCACCCCCTAACCTCTCCCTTCCTTTCTCCTCTCTCTCTCTGTCTTTCTCTTTCTCTCCCTGTCTCCCTAACCTCTCCCTTCCTCTCTCCTCTCTCTCTCTGTCTTTCTTTTTCTCTCCCTCTCTCCCCAACCTCTCCCTTCCTCTCATGATCATGTGTAATATAATGATGAGATCATGTGTAATATAATGATGAGATCATGTGTAATATAATGGTGAGATCATGTGTAATATAATGGTGAGATCATGTGTAATATAATGATGAGATAGTGTGTAATATAATGTTGAGATCATGTGTAATATAATGATGAGATCATGTGAAATATAATGGTGAGATCGTGTGTAATATAATAATGAGATCATGTGTAATATAATGGTGAGATAGTGTGTAATATAATGATGAGATCATGTGTAACATAATGGTGAGATAGTGTGTAATATAATGATGAAATGGTGTGTAATATTTATCGCTGAGAGTTTATTATGATACGAGTCTGGCCTGAGCGGGGTGTGACTTAAATATATTGAGCTTATGAAGCTTTGGCCTCGGCTAATCTCTCGGTACAAACAGCCACTCAGCGCCGTTCCCATGTGTTACTCGCTATCATATTTATCACAGTGCTGTTCCCATGTGTTACTCGCTATCATATTTATCACAGTGCTGTTCCCATGTGTTACTCGCTATCATATTTATCACAGTGCCATTCCCATGTGTTACTATCATATTTATCACAGTGCCATTCCCATGTGTTACTATCATATTTATCACAGTGCCATTCCCATGTGTTAATCGCTATCATATTTATCATGAGTGCTTCATTACAGCTTCCCTCAGCTGTGTTTATAACATATTTACACAGTTTACTCTAAAGTTCATCTCTTCAAGAGCCTGCTCATATACAGTGCACTCGTACCGTACTAAAGTATGCTCGCCTCTGGTCCCTGGTCTGCTCTCGTACTGCATATTGTTGCTATCGATTTGTACCTGGGTTGCTGTGCTCTAGAATTTTTACATAAGCCCGTGTTGCATTATCATAACAACTAAACTCTGCCTAGCGTAGAACGGAGCATTCAAATGAAACAGACTCTGGGGGTCTAGTGTACTCACGCACTGTATAGAGGGCAATGTGTGAGTATGCTATAACTGACTACTTATATATTGTATAACATATCAGTTTGCTGGGAGAAGTTAAGTTGGGGGGAGCCTTTCTTTCACACGTACTGTGTAAGCACTTGCAAGTTCTGATGCACTGTTGCCACGGCAGCCCATATATTATTAGATCTTAAAAGACAAACATTCCGTTGTCATGTCAACTGCACTGTATCAAATCAAGTATCAAAGTATCAAGTATCAAATATGGCCGCCGTTAACCCTTGTGGAAATTTCTGTAAAGTGAACCTGTAGGAGTCTAAAAGTCTGTGTGACAGGAATAGAATGTGTGTGTGTGTGGCATACTGCAGACTCAGCAGGAGAAAACTGCTGAGAGGAGAACCATTACCTAGGTGTATGCTATTTGGGAGACACCCTTCTAAGGATAACAAACTGGAAGCTCACTGTGTCTGAATTTGGACACTAGTTAACATGATACTTATGTGTTTAGTTTAAAAGGAGTCAGAATGGAGCTGAAAGTTAGGATGGCTAGGAGATGCTTCTGTTGTGGTCAGCTTCCTCTCGATGAACACGAATAAAGACCTGTGAACAGTAAACTTCCTCCTTGACTATTTCTCTGAGAAAACGACACCCTCAGCCGTAGATATAATAATGGTGTTCTTTAGAGATGAGTAGCTTTAACTGCGCGAGCTCAGAAGATGCTGAGTATCAAATATGGCTGACGTTAGCCCTCAGCCATAGATATAATAATGGTATTCTTAGAGATCAGTAGCCTTAGCTGCGCTAAGCTGCTAATGTGTTAGCGGGAGTCCTAAAGGGCTGCTGTATTTTATGTCATGCGTTGGGGACTTGCAGCTGTAGAATAACAACCACAAAACACTCATTGTGGCTTCCCGCCTTAAACAACACTTCAGTATTTTCATTTCCCTCTGGACTGGAACGTATGGTTGGTTTCTAGGCATACCGCAGCCCTCTACTGTATGGCCCTGGCCTCAGCGGCTAAGGATGAGCATGGCTCTTCTGTGCACTGGGCCACTGGGACTGTGCTTTTAGCTATCAAGTACTAACAGACATGCAACACTTCTTCAGACATCTACAGTGGTCTAACAATGACCCTCAAATACTCCTTATTTCTACCCTATGCCTCATCTTTATCCTCTATGTTTATCTTTGGTGTAAAAGAGTAACTGATCTGTCAACTATAAATTAAGGAGCCAGAGCGACAGACTGACCGCTGTTGTCCCGGTAACAGGCTAACAGATGGACAATGGATCTGTAGCAGCAGCCACACAAAAATACACACAGTTATATAGCAATAGCCTCTCGTTTGTTTGTATTTTATATATATTTATGCCATATTGGCATTGATGTTGTTATTTGTTGTTTTTGTTGTTATTATTTGAAACGTTTCTGTGGAGTGATCCAGTCTCAGAGTTAGTCTGTGGTGTTCACATGCATGCTATGACAATCGGAAAAGGACAGCCGAACTAGTTCCCTGTTAGCCAGTAACTCTGCTGTGTGAGATGCATTGGTGATGAATGCAACAAATGACCAGTGTGTAGAAGTGTAAGCGAGTGGAGTTGAACAGCCCATAATGCTGTTTGGTTTGAGGTTTTGGCCTTCATGCACGCGCACACACACACAAACAGGCACACACACACACACACACACACACACACACACACACACAGGGACAGGGGGAGCCTTCATGCTTTATTCAATTTGTTCCTTAGGTCAGCAGTTCACTGAGTCCGTCTTCACCTTGCTTACAACGAGTCCAAAGAATTATCACTGACGATAAACATCCCTCCCTGTCTCTCTGTCCCTCCCTCTCTTCCCCTGTCTCTCCCCCTGTCTGTCTATCTCTCCCCCTGTCTGTCTGTCTCTCCCCCTGTCTCTCTGTCTCTCCCCTGTCTGTCTGTCTCTCCCTTTCTTCCCCTGTCTCTCTGTCCCTCCCTCTCTTCCCCTGTCTCTCCCTCTGTCTGTCTGTCTGTCTCTCCCCGTCTCTTTGTCTCTCCCCCTGTCTCTCTGTCTCTCCCTCTCTTCCCCTGTCTCTCTGTCTCTCCCTCTCTCCCCCTGTCTGTCTGTCTCTCCCCCTGTCTCTCCCTCTCTTCCCCTGTCTCTCTGTCCCTCCCTCTCTTCCCCTGTCTCTCTGTCTCTCCCTCTCTTCCCCTGTCTCTCTGTCCCTCCCTCTCTTCCCCTGTCTCTCTGTCTCTCCCCCTGTCTGTCTGCCCCTCCCTCTCTTCCCCTGTCTCTCCCCCTGTCTCTCTGTCTCTCCCTCTCTTCCCCTGTCTCTCTGTCTCTCCCTCTCTCCCCCTGTCTCTCTGTCTCTCCCTCTCTCCCCCTGTCTCTCTGTCTCTCCCCCTGCCCACCTCTTTCTCTCACACTGTCTCTAACTCTGCTTCTCTCTCTCCTGCTATCTTCTTCTTTTATCTATCTATCTATCTATCTATCTATCTATCTATCTATCTATCTATCTATCTATCTATCTATCTATCTATCTATCTATCTATCTATCTATCTATCTATCTATCTATCTATCTATCTATCTATCTATCTATCTATCTATCTATCTATCTGCTCCTTGTGTCTCTCTCCTCTGTCTCTCTTCTTACCATCTCCATTTCTTTCTGTTTCTTCATTGTCTCTCTTTTTCTTGTGATGATTTCTCTCTCTCTCTCTCTCTCTCTCTCTCTCTCTCTCTCTCTCTCTCCGTCCTTCTCTATCTCTTTGTGCACCCTCTTTTAACAGCACTTGAGTTAAAAAAGAAAAAAAAAAAAAACGACTTGCGATTCCAAGTTCACCAAATGTTTGCTAAGTAGAACTGCTCTTCCTCTGTACAACTGCTTGTGTAGCTGCACGCTGCTAAAGAGAGGAGAGATCACAAGCTAACACTGCTAAAGCTCCCCTGCTTTTCCTCAAACTCATGTTTTGGACGCCCTCACTAGCTTTTGTGAGCTAATCAGCTCTTTGGTATTTGGGTTTGTCAAATGATATAAGACAGAGGCAGAATGACATTGTCAAAATCAAAGTAAAGCCCAGCACACTGAGAGCCCTGACTTTCCAGCAACTTTCCACTTTGCCTAAAAAACAATCTTCTTCCAAAACACGCAATGACAGTTGCTTTTCCCCACATACTGTCACATTCAGCAGGTCAGAACCGCCAGTGAGCTCTCCACCCCCCCCCCCCCCCCCACCTACCTCCTCCTCCCGCTCCTCCTCCCCCCCCCCCCTCCTCCCCCCCCCCCTCCTCTTCCTCCACCCCCCCCCCCCCCCTCCTCCTCCTCATCCTCCCCCACCTCCTTCCTGATCCTTCAGAAACCTCTGGCAGACATGAGGAGCAGGGTGGAGCAGCTCTGGGTTTCCAGCAGACACAGATGGGGGTCATGGGGAACAGCAGACACAGATGGGGGTCATGGGGAACAGCAGACAGAAAGCGGCGCTCGTGTGGAACATCGGCCCAGAATGTCCTGAACAGTGCCAGAGACATCACATTATTAGTCAGCCCCACTGTGATTGAATGGGAGATAGTGAGCGAGTATGGGGAAACACACACACACACACACACACGCACACACACACGCGCACACACACACACACACACACACTACGACTGCATGGGGAAAAGCAGTGATGTGTATCTGTGTAGCAAAGACATTTGATTCGGATCCACTGCCTTCCCTGGGCGCCCCTAATCAATCTTACACACACACACACACACGTACACGCATGAGCACAAACTACCACATGCACGCACACACACACGCACACACCCAGGAACCACAAACAGACACAGACATGCATGCACACACACACCCAGGAACCACACACAGACACAAACACAAATGCGTGCACACACACACACACACACACACACACACACACACACACGCACACACACACACACACACACACACACCCACACACATTCAGCTGGGACTGGCGGTGCTGTGAAAGAGGTGTTTTCTGGGAAAAGCGAGGATGTGGAAATGAACAACAGGTGAGCATGCTGAGGTTCCCTGTAGGTTAGCTGATTTGTGCTCTCCCTGGTGACACACACACTCACACTTCACCACAGACAGACATCTACTACACAGACACACTCTCTCTCTCTCTCTCTCACACACACACACACACACACACACACACACACACACACACACACACTCCACCACAGACAGACATCTACTGCACAGACACACTCTCTCTCTCTCTCACACACACACACAATCCGCCACAGCCAGACACAACATATGCTACAGACACAACATATACTTTATATACAACAGCCTGGTACATAAACAATACATATGCAACAACAGCCTGGTACATAAACAATACATATGCAACAACAGCATGTTACATGCCCAACACATATGCAACAACAGCATGCTACATGCCCAACACATATGCAACAACAGCATGTTACATGCCCAACACATATGCAACAACAGCCTGGTACATGCCCAACACGTATGCAACAACAGCATGCTACATGCCCAACACATATGCAACAACAGCATGTTACATGCCCAACGCATATGCAACAACAGCATGCTACATGCCCAATACATATGCAACAACAGCCTGGTACATGCCCAACACATATGCAACAACAGCATGCTACATGCCCAACACATATGCAACAACAGCATGCTACATGCCCAACACATATGCAACAACAGCATGTTACATGCCCAACACATACATAGAGTACATGCACAACAGCATGTTACATGCCCAACACATATGCAACAACAGCATGCTACATGCCCAACACATATGCAACAACAGCATGCTACATGCCCAACACATATGCAACAACAGCATGTTACATGCCCAACACGTATGCAACAACAGCATGCTACATGCCCAACGCATATGCAACAACAGCATGGTACATGCCCAACGCATATGCAACAACAGCATGCTACATGCCCAACACGTATGCAACAACAGCATGGTACATGCCCAACACGTATGCAACAACAGCATGCTATATGCCCAACGCATATGCAACAACAGCATGCTACATGCCCAACGCATATGCAACAACAGCATGGTACATGCCCAACGCATATGCAACAACAGCATGTTACATGCCCAATGCATACATAGAGTACATGCACAACAGCTGGCTAAATGAACAGCACATACTGTACATACAGTATACACACACACATACAGTACTGTGCAAAAGTGCTATATGTAATGTATATACAGTACTGTGCAAAAGTCTTAGGCAGGTGTGAAAAAATGCTGTCAACTAGGAATGCCTTCAAAAATGGAAGTGTTAATCATTTATGTTCATCAATTAACAAAATGCAGTGACTGAACAAAAGAGAAACCTAAATCAAATCAATATTTGGTGTGACCCCCCTTTGCCTTTAAAAGAGCATCAATTCTTCTAGGTCTATTGCATAGAGTTTTTGAAGGAACTTGGCTGGTAGCTTGCGCCAAACATCTTGAAGAACTACCACAGATCTTCTGTGGATGTGTGCTTCCTGACATATACAACCAATTTGGTGTAATTGGTTGATCATACAGTACAGTACTGTATCATTTTAGTCATCCACATGTTTAATGTTAAAATACCCATAAGGCTGAAAGGACCTAAGGCATAAGATGGGCATAAGTTGTTTTTGACAAGTGTTAGGCAGGTGCACACAAAGTGTACACACACACAGGGGTACACACAGTGTCAGGGATTTTGCAGGATTATTGTCAAGTGTATGATCAACCAATTACACCAAATTGGTTGTATATGTCAGGAAGCATACATCCACAGAAGATCTGTGGTAGTTCTTCAAGATGTTTGGTGCATATTTGCACATAGATATGGGGTGCATCCTTGTCCCCCTCTGAGGTCGGTGGAGTCAGCAGGCGACTAGTGTCCCTAATAATGGCGATCTTTGGCAACTGGTCATGATCTTTACCACCAGTGAGGCACGACTCCTTTCGCCTCAGTCATGGGAGAATCCCATCGCTCCAGTGTGTGTGTGTGTGTGAGGACAATCCCATCGCTCCAGTGTGTGTGTAAGGACAATCCCATCGCTCCAGTGTGTGTGTGTGTGTGAGGACAATCCCATCGCTCCAGTGTGTGTGTGTGTGTAAGGACAATCCCATCGCTCCAGTGTGTGTGTGTGTGTGAGGACAGAGAATCCCATCGCTCCAGTGTGTGTGTGTGTGTAAGGACAATCCCATCGCTCCAGTGTGTGTGTGTGTGTGAGGACAGAGAATCCCATCGCTCCAGTGTGTGTGTGTGTGTAAGGACAATCCCATCGCTCCAGTGTGTGTGTGTGCGTGAGGACAGAGAATCCCATCGCTCCAGTGTGTGTGTGTGTGTAAGGACAATCCCATCGCTCCAGTGTGTGTGTGTGTGTGAGGACAGAGAATCCCATCGCTCCAGTGTGTGTGTGTGTGTGAGGACAATCCCATCGCTCCAGTGTGTGTGTGTGTGTGAGGACAATCCCATCGCTCCAGTGTGTGTGTGTGTGTAAGGACAATCCCATCGCTCCAGTGTGTGTGTGTGTGTAAGGACAATCCCATCGCTCCAGTGTGTGTGTGTGTGTAAGGACAATCCCATTGCTCCAGTGTGTGTGAAGAAAACCCCATCGCTCCAGTGTGTGTGTGAGGACAGAGAATCCCGTCGCTCCAGTGTGTGTGTGAAGAAAACCCCATCGCTCCAGTGTGTGTGTGAGGACAGAGAATCCCATCGCTCCAGTGTGTGTGTGTGTGTGAGGACAATCCCATCGCTCCAGTGTGTGTGTGAGGACAATCCCATCGCTCCAGTGTGTGTGTGAGGACAAATGCACCACATGAGAGACTTCAAATAACAGGACTCAGTTTTTGTAGAAAAGAAAAGAAAGAAACAAACACTAATTTCATCTGTGAAATTACAACAGTGACATTTCAACAGCCTTCTTTGTTTTTTATTATGTAGGAAATGTCAAAATCATTATACAACTGTGGTAAATTTGTTGAAATATATACAATGGTCATGAGATCATATTTGTCGTGGTGCATACAAAGGCATCCGTGAGGGCTATTTTTAACTGTAGGTAGGCCTATGCTCTCTCCAGGAATGACGTATTGCCTTGCTTTAACAGCTGGGCTACTTAAATACACAGCTTGGCAAAAGAGTCATCTAACAGCAACATTACTGCAAACGGGACAGAATTTAAAGTTAAGTTGAAGTATGGTTCAGGCGCACTGCAATAAATCTCTCAAATCTCTAAATAAAGTTCTTAAATCTCCTTTATGAATTGAAACGGTCTGAATAGCGCACAAATGTACTCGATTGTGATTGTGAGAATGCTGAGAAATGTTGACTTCTGTTGGAGAGCTGTCCCGCACGGCAGTGACGGCATCCTGCTCTGCTCCTGCGTTGGTTGTAGAGCGCTTCTCCTCTTGTAGGAGGGGTCGGCTACAGACTATAATTTCTGTAACTGATGACGACTCCCGGCGCATAAAACTGTTAAACTCTGAAATGGTATTTTCACAGTGGTAGAAGTGGCATCGTTTTCTAAAATCTAGGCAAGAGAGAAACGGCAAGAAACGGCAAGAGAGATGGAGGAGCTGCTTCAATGGCAATTAATATCTCAATGAAGAGATACAGTGATTAGACCATTTGGGAAACAAGTTCTGCATGAAGGAATTTGTCGCAACAAGTTGCAAGAAGGATGCTAGCGGTGTGAACTCAAATGGGACCTTTTTATCCTGATACAGAGAAAAAACAGCACCGTCTCACTCGTAAGGTTTACATGTAACTTTTGAACGTTGTGACAAAATAGTAATTTAAATGTTTCGCAAAAGTTAGCGCAAGTGGTGAGCTATTGGCAATTTTTATAGCTGTTTTATAAGCTTTGAAATATTTTTTTTGTAGAATACACCGTTTTTCACTTTTATTCCACCAAAGATAAGTTATTGTAACTCAAGCAGCGTGATGGCAAAGCTCAGTTTGGCATTGTTTGCATATCTTATCGTGGCGAGCCAGTGTCTAGCGGTTTTCGCGCAAGCCAGACCAGACCCACAACTCAGACAAGTTTCCCACGACGGTCCCTCGGGACCTGCGTCTGCCACAGCGAGACCCGGAGGCGGCAGAAACCCTTTCACGAATCAAAACATCTCCTCTCCTCGGCGACCGAGGCTTCCACCTCCACCAATGTGCACGGGACCCACGGAGATACGCGATACCTTCAAGTACATAAACACGGTGGTGTCCTGCCTTGTGTTTGTCGTGGGAATCATCGGAAACTCCACGCTGCTGAGAATTATCTACAAAAACAAGTGCATGCGGAACGGGCCCAACATCCTAATCGCCAGTCTAGCTCTGGGAGATCTTCTGCATATAGTGATTGACATCCCCATCAATGTGTACAAGGTGAGACTTTTATTGAGACCGTTAAGTGTAGAATTACTTATAAAGCCTTATAAATCACATTTGTCTCCCAAAATGTATACTACTATTGTGTTATAACATTGTACTGCGCTGGCATCATGATTTATGATCGCACATAAGTTATTTAATGCGAAGTTTTGATAGTCTTGGTCCACTACAGAAATATTTGCCGTGTAATGTTGTTTTGAGGGCCCCCTGTTTTCCCCCCTTCCAAACTGGCGGTGGAGCCAAATGCTGTGAAATTCTGTTATGACGCTGGCTGTTTCCAAACATGTGTGCTCAATTTGAGCTCCACATCAATTTTCCCATCAAATCCCTCAGAAATGTCTCCACAGAAGCGCGGGGCTGTTTTGGAGAGTAAGTCGAGAGTGCTCTAGCTGTTTACACGAAGGCTATCTGAGACTGCGGCGATTATTGCACCATCATGCCACTTAGTTTTGCTTTGTCCAGGGATTATGAACACGCCGCTATCAAAATGCACGGCATCTTTAAGCAATTAACTGTGTCCCAGAAAGATTCAGTTCGGTTGTAAACAAGTATGCACATATGTTAGCAATAACACTGATAAAGAAACATTAAACGTCCAAAGGTTACCTTTACGCTTGACTGTGTTACTGGGGTAATGTTGCTTCTTTATTACCCAGAGCACGGGCTGTGTGTATGGTGCAGTGAGATTACTGTGTGGATCTAGGCGGCCTAATATCACTATCATGATCTCATGGACAAAATAAGCTGTGTGAATGTGGGCGGCCTAATATCGCTATCGTGACCTGATGGCCAAAATCAGCTGTGTGGGTGTAGGTGGCCTAATATCGCTATCGTGATCTGATGGACAAAATAAGCTGCTATACGTGTCCCCCTCAGGCCAGAAGCGATGCTCCACCCTCTGTGGACAGAACTCAAGACCTCAAACTCCAAACAGAGGCCCACACCACAACTGCGGGTTTGAGCAGAGACTGACGTAGTTAGGATTCTAACTCTGAAATGATTGGCATCTCCATGTCTGACTCTTGATATCTCACACAGCTCTTGGCGGAAGACTGGCCGTTTGGAGTGGGACTGTGCAAGCTGGTCCCGTTTGTACAAAAGGCTTCAGTTGGAATTACAGTGCTGAGTTTGTGTGCATTAAGCATTGACAGGTACACTTTTGTCATGTTAAACATATTCATAATTGAAGTTGTTTAAGCAACACTAAGTGGTTTGTAACAGGGTGAAAGGCACTTCTGAATTCACTTTGCTGCCCTCCATGTGTGATAACTGCACTAAGTAAGTTTGGAGGAGCGGGCTGTCTCTGTAGTTCGAATGAGACACAATTCCACTTCCAACTTGCAGGGCGACTAAAGACGAAAACTATTTAGTGTTGCTTTAAAGATGCACATCTCATGTATTTTAAAATCCAATTTTGCCACGATGTTTGTGCATGCCAGTTTAGAAATCTCATAAAGAGTGTTTGTAAATAGAGCCTCAGCTTTTTAATGCTTCAGGTTTCAGGTGTGTATGTTTGTGATCTGAGAACCTCCCCTGTTCGTCTTTCCCCTCAGCAGCTAGCGAGCAGCAATATTTGTGAAGTAAGAATCGCCCCTGTTCAGTACTGTGTTTCACTCTGAGCAGAGCAGATACAGAGCGGTTATGTTTGTGACGTGAGAATCCCCCTTGTTTACAGCTGTGTAGGTAGCGGGCGGTTATGTTTGTGAAGTGAGAATAGCCCTTGTTTAGAGCTGTGTTTCGCCCTGTGTAGGTAGCGGGCGGTTATGTTTGTGAAGTGAGAATAGCCCTTGTTTAGAGCTGTGTTTCGCCCTGTGTAGGTAGCGGGCGGTTATGTTTGTGAAGTGAGAATAGCCCTTGTTTAGAGCTGTGTTTCGCCCTGTGTAGGTAGCGGGCGGTTATGTTTGTGATGTGAGATTCGCCCCTGTCCCCCTCTGTGTTTCTCCTGTGTAGGTATCGAGTGGTTATGTCTGTGATCTGAGATTCGCCCCCATCCCCCTCTGTGTTTCGCCTGTGTAGGTATCGAGTGGTTATGTCTGTGATCTGAGATTCGCCCCCGTCCCCCTCTGTGTTTCGCCCCTGCAGGTACCGCGCGGTGGCGTCGTGGAGCCGCATCAAGGGCATCGGCGTGCCCAAGTGGACGGCCATCGAGATTGTGCTGATCTGGGTGCTGTCCATCCTGCTGGCCGTGCCCGAGGCTGTGGCCTTCGACATGATCACCATGGACTACAAGGGCGAACACCTGCGCATCTGCCTGCTGCACCCCATGCAGAAAACAGAGTTCATGCACGTAAGACACACACACACACTCATACACACACACACACACACACACACACACACACACACACACACACACACACACACACACACACATTGCCTTCGACATGATCACCATGGACTACAAGGGCGAACACCTGCGCATCTGCCTGCTGCACCCCATGCAGAAAACAGAGTTCATGCACGTAAGATACACACATACACACACACACACACACACACACACACACCCCTCAGGATATGTCTCCTACGCCTCATCTACACCTCATGCAGAAAACAGAGTTCATGCGCGTAAGATACACACACACACACACACACATACAAACACACACACACACACACAGTCTTCGACATAATCACTATGGACTACAAGGGCGAACACCTCAGGATATGTCTCCTGTACCCCATGCAGAAAACAGAGTTCATTCGCGTAAGACACACACACACACACACACACACACACACACACACACACACACACGCACGCACGCACGCACACACACACCTCAGGATATGTCTCCTACACCTCATCTACACCTCATGCAGAAAACAGTTTATGCGCGAAAGACACACACACACACACACACACACACACACACACACACAGTCTTCGACATGATCACCATGGACTACAAGGGCGAACACCTGCACATCTGCCTGCTGCACCCCATGCAGAAAACAGAGTTCATGCACGTAAGACACACACACACACACTCATACAAACACACACACATACACACAAGCAAAGCCCAGGCCGGTGTGGTCTTTGGGCAAACTAAGGCTGTGCTGAGCGTGATGTTTTCCTCTCTGCAGTTCTACAAGTCGGCGAAGGACTGGTGGCTGTTCAGCTTCTACTTCTGCATGCCGCTGGCCTGCACGGCCTTCTTCTACACGCTCATGACCTGCGAGATGCTCCGCAAGAACAACGGCATGCGCATCGCCCTCAACGACCACCTCAAACAGGTGTGCACACACACACACACACACACACGCACACACACGCACACGCGCACGGCGTTCTTCTACACGCTCATGACCTGCGAGATGCTCCGCAAGAACAACGGCATGCGCATCGCCCTCAACGACCACCTCAAACAGGTGTGCACACACACACACACACACGCACACACGCACACGCGCACGGCGTTCTTCTACACGCTCATGACCTGCGAGATGCTCCGCAAGAACAACGGCATGCGCATCGCCCTCAACGACCACCTCAAACAGGTCTGCACACCTGCGAGATGCTACTCAAGACATACACACACACACACACACACACACACACACACATGTCTAAGCTCCAGTGTTGTGTGTTCTCAGAGGCGTGAGGTGGCTAAGACGGTGTTCTGCCTGATGCTGGTGTTTGCGCTGTGCCGGCTGCCACACACACACACACACACACACACACACACACGTCTGACTCCGGTGTTGTGTGTGTGCAGAGGCGTGAGGTGGCTAAGACGGTGTTCTGCCTGGTGCTGGTGTTTGCGCTGTGCTGGCACCAAACACACACACACACACACACACATACACACACACACACACACACACACACACACGTCTGACTCCAGTGTTGTGTGTGTGCAGAGGCGTGAGGTGGCTAAGACGGTGTTCTGCCTGGTGCTGGTGTTCGCGCTGTGCTGGCACCAAACACAGACACACACACACACACACACACACACACACACACGTCTGACTCCAGTGTTGTGTGTGTGCAGAGGCGTGAGGTGGCTAAGACGGTGTTCTGCCTGGTGCTGGTGTTTGCGCTGTGCTGGCACCAAACACACACACACACACACACACACACACACACACACACACACACACACACACGTCTGACTCCAGTGTTGTGTGTGTGCAGAGGCGTGAGGTGGCTAAGACGGTGTTCTGCCTGGTGCTGGTGTTCGCGCTGTGCTGGCTGCCGCTGCATCTGAGTCGCATCCTGAAGCTCACCATCTACAACGAGGACGACCCCAACCGCTGCGAGCTGCTCAGGTCAGACCGCCGCTCAGTTCTACTCAACTCTATTCAATTCAGTTCTATTTACTTCCATTTAGTTCCATTCAATTCGATTTACCTCAATTCAGTGGGTTCAAAGGTGCGATTCCGTGCAATGTAGTTCAGTTCAGTTGCAATGTATTTGTCACATGCAATTACACAGCGTACCTGTAGAGGCTATCCTATAAACCTCGTATAAACACAGCGTACCATATGCAGTAAAATGCTTTGCCTGCTGATTTCAAAGACTGTGCCATGCGCATGTGCAGATATAAGCACATGTGTGACGTGTAGATGGCGAACGCTAACCAGCTGTAATAAAATAATAAAATACTACTATCACTACTACTGCTAATAATAATAATCAGGGGACGTGTAGATGGTGAATGCTAACCAGCTGTAATAAAATAATAAAATACTACTATCACTACTACTACTACTAATAATAATCAGGTGACGTGTAGATGGCGAATGCTAACCAGCTGTAATAAAATAATAAAATACTACTATCACTACTACTACTACTAATAATAATCAGGTGACGTGTAGATGGCGAATGCTAACCAGCTGTAATAAAATAATAAAATACTACTATCACTACTACTACTACTAATAATAATCAGGTGACGTGTAGATGGCGAATGCTAACCAGCTGTAATAAAATAATAAAATACTACTATCACTACTACTACTACTAATAATAATCAGGTGACGTGTAGATGGCGAATGCTAACCAGCTGTAATAAAATAATAAAATACTACTATCACTACTACTGCTAATAATAATAATCAGGTGACGTGTAGATGGTGAATGCTAACCAGCTGTAATAAAATAATAAAATACTACTATCACTACTACTACTACTAATAATAATCAGGTGACGTGTAGATGGCGAATGCTAACCAGCTGTAATAAAATAATGTAGTGGCACAGATAGGCAGGTACCACAGGTAAGGCTGTGGGGTAGTGTGAGGCAGGTGTGTAGTGGCACAGATAGGCAGGTACCACAGGTAAGGCTGGAGTAGTGTGAGGTCACAGGCAGGTACCACAGGTAAGGCTGTGGGGTAGTGTGAGGCAGGTAGGTAGGCCTGGCACACATAGGCAGACAGGTAAGGCTGAGGGGTAGTGTGAGATCACATCTTTGGCATGAGCTCATGCATTATGAAGGTAAAACCCATCCTACACATCTCCACATGTGAAAAGTGCCAAACTTAATTTTTCATGTGACTACATTTTTATAAATATTTACATTAAGAGTAGGCGTAGTACCTCATGCTCATAGTCAAAAGGTGTAATTTCTGACTCCAAGGAAAACATTATGTTTTCAACTGCATGTGTTTTCAACTGAACATGGATACACGTAATATGGACAGTCTGAAATTTGCTCCCTAAAGCCAGGTGTTCCAATTCTGAGGCATCCAAACAGTTTGCCAGTTTTCCATGGAAAGTATTTTTACTGTAAAAAAGCGATGACATAACAACAGCTGTGTAATGAGATGTTTCTTTGTCTCATCCCAGAAAAACATCCCGTTTGATTCGTTTTTAATATTTTGGCACAGCTGAGAGATCTAACCAAGCATACAAAATGTAAATACACATTGTATAACATTTACAGATTACACAAATTTTCCCAAATATAGTCCTATTTTCCAGTCTATTCACACACACATAACGATGACAGGTGATGCTGCCACGTGTGTGTGTATTTCAGTTTATCCTTCCCTGCGTGTTTGTTTGTAATAAAACACAAACATTACTCATCTTGCATGTGCAGTTTCTTCCTGGTGCTGGACTACATCGGGATAAACATGGCTTCAGTGAACTCCTGCATCAACCCCATCGCCCTGTACATGGTCAGCAAGCGCTTCAAGAGCTGCTTCCGGGTAAGGATCAGACCTCTCAGACCTCTCATGCTTAGCGTTTAGCAGCCCTTGTGTTTATTAGCTGTGCTTGTGTTTAGCGTATTAGCTGCCCTTGTGTTTATTAGCTGTGCTTGTGTTTAGCGTATTAGCTGTCCTTGTGTTTACCAGTTTTGCTCTCTTAAGTAAACTTAAGTTGCTTAAGTGTTTTGTTGCTGTTGCTTCACATTTTTGGAAAGTGTAAGTGTTCCTCTAACTTGGGGCTCACAGCGTTACCACACAGAACACGCTGTAATATTAAACACGTTTTTGTGTGTTTGTGGGCTGTACTTTAGAGCCTATATCTTTTTTTGCATTTTGTTATTTTATATAGCACCAATGTCATTTAACAAAGATTTCAAGCATCAAATACCGTGAAACAAGCTTTTTAAAAATATATTACACTTTGTTTACATTTAAAAGTATAAATTCTACAGTCATACGAATGATGTGTGTTAAATGTGTAATTCTACAGCCATGCAAATGATGTGTGTTAAATGTATGTCCCTAAAGTCATGCGAATGATGTGTGTGTGTGTTTGGTGTGGATAATGTGTGTGTGTGTGTGTGTGTGTGTGTGTGTGTGTGTGTGTGTGTGTGTGTGTGTGTGAATGATGTGTGTGTGTGTGTGTGTGTGTATCTGTGTGTGTGTGTGTTTGTGTGTGTGTGTGTGTGTGTGCGTGAATGATGTGTGTGTGTGTGAATGATGTGTGTGTGTGTATCTGTGTGTGTGTGTGTGTATGTGTGAATGATGTGTGTGTGTGTGTGTGTGTGTGTGTGTGTGTGAATGATGTGTGTGTGTGTGTGTGTCTGGCAGTCGTGCCTGTGTTGCTGGTGTCTGCCCCCTGAGATGCTGTCGATGGACGACAAGCCGTCCTGCATGAAGCTCAAGCCCACCGACCGCGCCTCCGAGCAGAGCAACTCACGCGTCACCAACAAGTACACGCCCACCTGAACACCACAACTCCGCTCCGCTCCACTCCACCTACCCCTGTACCCCTGCCCCTTGCCCCCCAAACAAGTACACGTCCACCTGAACACCACTACTACTCTCCTCTCCCTCGCGTCGTACCCCTGTACCCCTGTACCCCTGCCCCCCAAACAAGTACACTCCCACCTGAACACGACAACTCCGCTCCGCTCCACCTACCCCTGTACCCCTGTACCCCTGTCCCCCCAACCTCCCCAACAAGTACACGTCCACCTGAACACCACTACTCCACTACTCCACTCCCTCTCCCCCTGCACCCCCCCCACCCCCCAACAAGTACACGTCCACCTGAACTGAGCTGAACATGACTACTCCTCTCCCTCCCCCTGCCCCCCTTCCACCTACCCCCTGCGACTCACCTCTGCTACCCAAAGACACTTCCCTGACCCTGGACTCTCAAAGGGGCTGTTGTTCATTAGCCCCCCCCCCCCCCCCCCAACCCCACGCCCACCACCACTGCTGGCATTACTACAGGTCCTCCACAGACACTCACGCCTACCGGAGCTCCACAGCTTCATTACTGACACCAGAGGTCCTCTACAGACACGCCTACCGGAGCTCCACAGCTTCATTACTGACACCAGAGGTCCTCTACAGACACGCCTACCGGAGTGCTACAGCTTCATTACTGACACCAGAGGTCCTCCACAGACACTCACCCTTCCCTTCACTGGGAAGGAGGCAGCCATTTTGCTGAGGGAGTAATCGTATTATCCTCAATGCACTGATGTGAACAACACAGGGTCGAGTGCAGTTTGTCAGCGCGGTTTGTTTTGTTCTGTTCTGTTACCATAGCAACGATGGTGGGGGAGCAACAGTGTTTACCTATGCTGTTCATATAGGGAACGCGCAGGAGTACTGTTACACTACAGGTCAGTGCCCTCGACTGCCTCAGCTCTGCTCTGGTGTTAGCTAAGACAGTCAACTATCCATACTGTGCTTCCAGTTCAGTATGTTGGCCGCTTGCTTTCTTTAAATATGGAATAAGTATACAGGAAAGACATTGATGAGTTCTGATTGTGTGTGATGTTCCCGATTTGGGTCAAAATTCCACTTTTCCATTTTTTTCCCTGGAGCACCTGTACCATAATCTTGTCGGATCAATATTTGTTATTACAAGAACTGTGTGTTCACATGTACCCAAGCCACCACATTCCCAATTCTCTACTGATGTTAAGTCTTTTAAACCCTACTCATGTAACCCTTTTGAATGTTTTTTTAAACCATAAAAGATGAATCACACCATAACTGAAACATGAACTGGGACTGTGTAGAGTCTGGAAGTAATGTTTCAAGGTGTTCCTTACATATTTCCCCTAAGCACAAGAGCCTAGATACAGTATAGACTGTTTGGGATAAGCTCTTGCCAAAGACAATAGACAGTCAGGCGCTGGGGTATTATCAGTTGTACGGTGTGGTAAATTTAGACACAGACACAGGACAGGCAGGACAAACAGGAGAGACATAAGACAGACAGGACAGACATTTATGCAGTGGTCATCTTCTGAATGAGCTAAAGTAGACTGTTATGGTCAACGCAAACAGT
Source organism: Coilia nasus (assembly GCA_027475355.1). NCBI lineage: Eukaryota > Metazoa > Chordata > Actinopteri > Clupeiformes > Engraulidae > Coilia > Coilia nasus. The sequence goes on along the minus strand of CM050220.1, from coordinate 1,890,854 downwards.
GTGGAGAGAGAGAGAGAGGTCTTTTTTTCCATGAAATGTTTTACACTCAAAACATAGAACAGCATTTAATTGTGAAAGATTATGTTATTGCTGTTGCAGGTTCTGCTGTTGTGGTTGTTGTTATTGATGATGATGGTGACGATGATGATGATGATGATGATGTTAATGATTGTGAGAGACAGAGGTGTTTGTGTGCACTTTTACTTTGAGAGCGTAGTTTGTGTACCTGCTGTGGGTGACCTAACAGACATGCTGACATGCTCACAAGTGCTTGTTCATCCAGTGCTGTAGAGACGGAGACTAGTCTGGATCATCAAAGGAGACCTGATGACTTGATGGTGAATGAAGAATATGTGTTTCAATTTTGAGAAAATAACTGCAGCTCTTAATTGTGTATGGAAGTATGCCAAATGCAAAACTTTAGTACAAAAGTTACAACAACCGCACACATTTGATATTTTGATAAAGTGTATTTCTAGGATGTAAAGCCATTGTCCTTATATTAGTACCTCCCGTATGTGTATTTGAAGAGATTGCTGATGTACATACTTTCTTTGTGTCTTTAAAGGTTTGCCTTTTTATAACTTGTCTGCAAAAATGAGGACAGTATTCCACTGAAACACAGCGCCTCACTGCTCTTACAGAAAAAAATAAAATAATGAATTAAAAAATCCAAAGAAATGACCTACAAACTATTTTTATCTCTGACTGTAATCCTGCAAGGTGTTAGCTGAAGGAGAGGGGTAGTGCTCCGCACGGTCGAGCGGACGGGGCATAATTTAGTAGGGGGTTACCTATCCACCAAAGATGCCTACACACGGCCAGAGAAGAGGGGTGCTCTGCTCCGCACGGTC
>CM050220.1:1835000-1885000 GCA_027475355.1 Coilia nasus | reverse complement strand
GTACAGGTGACTGGAATCGTCCAGCTTAGGTGTCTGTGTGACCCAAGGTCATTTCCTTGGGCTCTGCTCCTGCACATGCGTTCATTCAGTGTGGACAGGGAATGAGGGTGGATGTGTTCAGTCACTAGGGGGTGGATGTGTTCAGTCAGTGTGGACAGGGAATCAGGGTGGATGTGTTCAGTCACTAGGGGGTGGATGCGTTCATTCAGTGTGGACAGGGAATGAGGGTGGATGTGTTCAGTCACTAGGGGGTGGATGTGTTCAGTCAGTGTGGACAGGGAATGAGGGTGGATGTGTTCAGTCACTAGGGGCTGGATGTGTTCATTCAGTGTGGACAGGGAATCAGGGTGGATGTGTTCAGTCACCAGGACAGAGAGCAAGGGGTGGATGTGTTCAGTCAGTGTGGACAGGGAATCAGGGTGGCTGTGTTCAGTCAACAGGACAGAGAACAAGGGGTGGCTGTGATCAGTCATTGTGGACAGAGAACAAGGGGTGGAGCAGGCTAGCAGGGTTCAGCAAGTTACATCTGGCTTATGTTACGCCAACATTTGGACAGAAGACAGAAAATAGTCCTGCATACTTCTGGCTTAGCAGTTCAAACACTTTGCAGGGAAAAATGTAGAGGCGATGAAATGCCAGCAGCTTAGCTCCAGCGCTGGGGCTAACGGAGGAATGAAGGGTTTGGGCAAGACGCCCTCGCACACCGTCTCACGCTGATACATGAATCACAACACAGCATCCCGCCCGCACCCATCAACGGCCTTGTCTTTTCTACAGGCATACGGACCAGGGCATAGGCATGGGGGTTCAAAATGTATGTACTGTAGCAGATTAACATACATAGTTGTCATTTCAGTGTTCTCCAATGTGTTTTGTTACAGATGAGTGCATATGCATTTTGGCACTATGTGTTATGGAGTGAGCTGTGACGAATGCCATTTTGATGGTCAGCCTCGTGACCACACATTTGTTTGCACAGCCCCCCTCGTTTGCAAAACAGATGCAGGACGTGGGTAAAAAACAATGATTTATGTGAAAAGATGAAGTCTTACAAAGTCCTATGAACATAGAAACAAACCACACACACACACACACACACACACACACACACACACACACACACACACACACACACACACACACACACACACACACACACACACACACAGCCTTTTTGCCCTTTGAAACAGGTCCATCCATTGTTTGATGTGCTCTGGAGAAGAGGCGCTATAATGTCAATAATGTCTACATTTGTTTCTTGAACATATGGCTGTGCATCTGTAGTTTCACATTCACCAACTTTATTTCTTTTTGCATTTCTTTGTTGTTCTACATCAAAGGATTGCAAACCTTATTTCTCCTGCCCATGTTTCCAGCTCTGGCATCTTCATAAAAATATTCAAGGCTTTGGGAGGGACCAAGAATACTTCCAAAGCAGCAATGGGAAAAGAAACACAAATCCCCAGTCTACTAATCGTATTTCTGTCGACTGCGCAACATCAACAAAAACGACACCGCCACAGTATTCCCTGAAAACTACTGTCTGTCTGTCACCCTGCCACAGTATTCCCTGAAAAATACTGTCTGTCTGTCACCCTGCCACAGTATTCCCTGAAAACTACTGTCTGTCTGTCACCCTGCCACAGTATTCCCTGAAAACTACTGTCTGTCTGTCACCCTGCCACAGTATTCCCTGAAAAATACTGTCTGTCTGTCTGTCTGTCATGGAATCTGTGCCCTTCCCTTGCTCAGGAAACAAACACAAGCACAACCAATAGGCAGCCGGCTCACCCCAGACAGTATAGATGTTTTAGACTTCACGGAAGGTTCCAGAGCTCCTTGCCATGCCCGTGTGTGTGTGAGGCCATTGCTCATTTAAACACTAGTGTGGGACCTTCAGTAGTGGTGGCAAGGAGGAAACTGATGAGCTTCCTGCCAAGATGACAGGCACACACACACACACACACACACACACACACACACTCAGACAGAATTCCCCTGACATAGACTAAAGGGCGCCCCCAGCTGGTCAAAAGGAGACATGTCCCCAAGGTGTGTGTGTCCATGTCACTGTCACATGAGGAATCGCTCCCAACGGCCAGGGGACAGTTTCGTCAACTTCAATAAAACGGCAAAAAAGTCCTTGTGCTGACTTTCCATTCACTGTCACAGTTACTGTTGTCTTTGCTTTACTGTACTGAAAGATATATAACAACTCCAGATGACTGTGCTGCATTCACTTTTATATCGCCCCCAAATGCCCAATTCATCTTCAGGTAGGTGACTCAGAAAGTTTTGTTTGTACTTGAAGTGTTTTTATCTGTGGTTTAATGTTTACTATTTTATTTGTCATATAGCAAGGGCATTCTTCTATGTGTGCGTATGTGCACGTTTCATATTACTTCTGACACTGTGTGCAGGCGTTCCATGCTGTGCAAGTAGGGCCTTTGGCCGTCAGTAAAATCACTGGTTACACTATATTTTATTGTCCCTGTTACATTAATAAAGTACAGTCTAACTAGGTGTGCAACAATATGTTACACTGTACCATGGGGTTAGGGTTAGGTGTAAGTACATGGCATGACATGTTGCTTCACTATAATATACCAAAACAGGAACTGTAGAATAAAGTGTTACCAAATCAGTGCCCTGCTTCTTAAGCCCAGCCTCAACAACCCTCATGGACAAATGAACTCTGATGGACTCTAGATAGACATCCATGGACAGCTATGGACAAACATATCCAGCCAGTGAACACACACACTCATGGACACATGTCTCTGGGAGGTGAACACACACACTCATGGACACATGTCTCTGGGAGGTGAACACACACACTCATGGACAAACAACTCTGGCCAGTGAACACACACACTCATGGACACATGTCTCTGGGAGGTGAACACACACACTCATGAACACATGTCTCTGGGAGGTGAACACACACACTCATGGACACATGTCTCTGGGAGGTGAACACACACACTCATGGACACATGTCTCTGGGAGTTTAACACACACACTCATGGACAGACGACTCTGGGAGGTGAACACACACACTCATGGACACACGACTCTGGGGGGTGAACACACACACTCATGGACAGACGTTTCTGGGTGACAAAGCTCAGTCTGATGTCACCTGTGATGGTGGTTACAGCTCAGCTCCACCAATGCAGCCACCTCCACCTGTGCCCTACACAACATGTCTGCCACCTCCACCTGTGCACTACACAACATGTCTGCCACCTCCACCTGTGCCCTACACAACATGCCAGCCACCTCCACCTGTGCACTACACAACATGTCTGCCACCTCCACCTGTGCCCTACACAACACGCCTGCCACCTGTGCCCTACACAACACGCCTGCACCTCCACCTGTGCCCTACACAACACGCCTGCACCTCCACCTGTGCCCTACACAACACGCCTGCCACCTCCACCTGTGCACTACACAACACGCCTGCACCTCCACCTGTGCCCTACACAACATGTCTGCCACCTCCACCTGTGCCCTACACAACACGCCTGCACCTCCACCTGTGCCCTACACAACACGCCTGCCACCTGTGCCCTACACAACACGCCTGCACCTCCACCTGTGCTCTACATAACACGCCTGCAACTGTCAGTGTATGTGTATGTGTGTGTGTGTGTGTGTGCACCTGTGCGTGTATGTATTGTGTGTGTGTGAATGTATGTGTGTGTGTGTGCTGCAGCAGCCTGTGTGTGTGAGTGCGTATGTATATCTGTGTGTGTGTGTGGGTGTATATCTGTGTGTGTAAGAGTGAGGGGGCGGGGCGTGATCAGAGCCTCATCATGGCAAAGTTTGTCTGCTGTCACTTCCTGTCACAACAACATCGTGCTGTGGCCTTCTGTACACACGAACAGCCTCCTCACGGAGAGACACTCACCCAACGGGAAACTGCTACGGTACGGGCTACATCTCATACACTTTACCTTAGCAAGCTAAATCAGCACATGAGTGTGTGTGTGTGTGTGTGTGTGTGTGTGTACAGTAAGTTTTGCCTGTAGGTGCTGATAAGGTTCTGACTGAATTGAAAGTGAAAGCTGCTGTGCAGCAGCCATGTGTTATGTCAGTGTGTGTGTGTTTGTGTGTGCGTGCGCGCGTGTGTGAGTGTGTGCGCGTGTGTGTGTGCGTGTGTGTGTGTGTGAGTGTGTGTGTTTGTGAGTGTGTGTGCGCGTGTGAGTAAGTGTGCGCGTGTGAGTGTGTGTGCGCGTGTGAGTGTGTGTGCGCGTGTGTGTGTGCGTGTGTGTGTGTGTGTGCGCGCGTGTGTATCTGAGTGTGTGTGTGTGTGCACGTGTGTCTGAGTGTGTGTGCGTGTGTGTGTTTGTGTGTGAGTGTGTGTGTGTGTGTGTGTGTGTGTGCGGGCGCCATGCCGTGAGGTGCCTGCAGAACAATAGAGCACTCAGCGCTGTCTGTGTAGCTGCTGTGGCAGCTTAGCTCGAGGCTAACCAGCAGGTTATGCTTCATTACAGTTCCACAGAATATCTTACAACGGCTTTGTTTTTTGTATAGTTTTTTTGTTTATATTTTGGTAGTTTATAGTGGTGACATAAATAATAAAAAATTGGCTTTTGTAAGGAGGGGGAGTTCTTCTTTACTCACAGTGCTCAGTATCTCCCTCTATTGTATTACTATAAATACTGTAGCAGATACACACACACACACACACACACACACACACACACACACACACACACACAGTGGTCAATATCTCCCTCTATTGTATTACTATAAATACTGTAGCAGATACACACACACACACACACACACACACACACACACACACACACACACACAGTGGTCAATATCTCCCTCTATTGTAATGCTGTAGCAGAGGGAGCTCAGCTTTGGCTGGCTGTATTGCTGAGGTGAGGAGGCAGAGCTGAGCTCTGGAGGGCTCCGGCCCAGTTTAAACTCTGGGTCCATGCTGTTTGGGAGGGCTCCGGCCCAGTTTAAACTCTGGGTCTATGCTGTTTGGGAGGGCTCCGGCCCAGTTTAAACTCTGGGTCCATGCTGTTTGGGAGGGCTCCGGCCCAGTTTAAACTCTGGGTCCATGCTGTTTGGGAGGGCTCCGGCCCAGTTTAAACTCTGGTGTTGTACATTGTACAATACTATCACTAGAACTGTAACTGTAGCTGTAACTGTGCCAGTAGATCAGTCATGGCGCTGGCTGCATGGTAGCTGTGGTGGCCTAGCTAGGGCCTAGGGGCTAGTCATCAGGCTAGTCATCAGGCTAGACAAAGCCTAGCTATGGCCTATGGCCTAGTCATCAGGCTAAAGGTGAGACCAGTCATGGCACCGGCTGCGTGGTTGGTGTGGTGACCTAGCTGGGGCCTAGGGCCTAGTCATCAGGCTAAAGGTGAGACCAGTCATGGCACCGGCTGCGTGGTTGGTGTGGTGACCTAGCTGGGGCCTAGGGCCTAGTCATCAGGCTAAAGGTGAGACCAGTCATGGCACCGGCTGCGTGGTTGGTGTGGTGACCTAGCTGGGGCCTAGGGCCTAGTCATCAGGCTAAAGGTGAGACCAGTCATGGCACCGGCTGCGGGGTTGGTGTGGTGGCCTAGCTATGGCCTAGGGCCTAGTCATCAGGCTAAAGGTGAGACCAGTCATGGCACCGGCTGCGGGGTTGGTGTGGTGGCCTAGCTATGGCCTAGGGCCTAGTCATCAGGCTAAAGGTGAGACCAGTCATGGCACCGGCTGCGTGGTTGGTGTGGTTACCTAGCTGGGGCCTAGGGCCTAGTCATCAGGCTAGACCAGTGCTTCTCAATTATTTTCTGTTAGGCCCCCCCTAGGAAGAAGAAAATATTTCGCGCCCCCACCCCCTAATCTCCACCGTAACTATAATAGCATCATTTGTCTATGCACATCTGCAATATGCACATCTGCATAACACTGCATCCTTACTGACATTAAAGAAAACAAAAAAGAAATACAGATCAACTTAAAAACAAAGAATAACTTTATTAACATTGTTTTTTAGTCTGTACTGTGGTCAATGTGCACCTTTATGGTACAGCAAAAAAAGTCACATGCGCCCCCCCTGGCATCGCACCGTGCCCCCCCAGGGGGGCCCGCCCCACTATTTGAGAAGCACTGGGCTAGACAAAGGTGAGAGCAAGGTGCTGCACTGCCATAGGCAAACTAACACAGTTCCACACCACGTACCATCTGCAAACACCGCCTGGCAGAGGGAGTTAAATATTTATGGCTACATAGGTTGATGATTATCTAAACAACTATCAGACAAAAGGCTCTCACGTTTAACACTTCACCTCACTCACAGAGCAGAGCAGAGCAGAACGCCGTCTACAGATGCTGTTTGATGGATCACATGCAGACGCAGGCCTTGATGTATGTTTGAAGCGTGTCAGTGATATGGAGTAATGGTTTGATTAGTTCAGGCGTAGAGGCCTAGTGTTTGTGCTCTGACTTTTAAAGTACTCATGCTACATTTAGACTCGTAGTCATCTTTGAGGTTTGAGTTCATGGGCGCTTCACTGTGTGTGTGAGCGTGTGTGCGTGCATGTGTGCACGTGTGTGTGTGTGTGTGTGTGTGTGTGTTTAGTGTGTGGTTTCTGATATAGCAGTGGTAATTCAAAAGTGATATTCACATGAGAGAATGCTGCCTAATTTGAATAATTTTCTAGTATGCTAGTATAAATGTATATAAATTTGATTTGAATTGATTACATGTACAACAAAAGGTGTAATTGCATCATGTTTTCATTAATTTTGCAGTGGTCTCTAGTATTAATGAATGCCCTGTCGGCTATGCTAGTCACAGGCTACATTCATTTAAAGCCCATTCGGTCTTAGCACACCAAATAGAAGTTTTAAACTTTCTAAACAAACACACCTACTTACCTATATTTTGCTAGGAGAATGTGTGCTGCAACGGGACTCCTCTGGTAATCATAATTGTGGCATAGGTTTGTCTAATTAACGAATGTACGTCACTTTGTTTGCCCTTTTCTTATTCGCTGGTTTTTCCGCCTATTTTCTTTCATTGACTGATGGAGGCAATTGGGGCAGATGAACGTTTTCACTTGCACATGCATATGCAACTAGGAGTGACCTTTCGTATTTCAAACAGAGCAAGTACTAAACGGCTTCTCTGGGTATTACACCTTTAATAAATAATTACAGGTTTTACTTTGTAAACATGGTTTACAGTACACATTAGTGCCACATATTAGTAGAAGTTGCAAAAATGCCCAGTCATACATCTCTCTCTCACTCTCTTTCTCTCTCTCTCTCACACACACACACACACACACACACACACACACACACACACACACACACACACACACACACACACACACACACACATTCACATACACACACACGTTGCATGCACACACAGATATGCACCTGCCTCTAGAGTAAAGACATGCTTTAATCTGCATTCTCGCTGCGCCTGCGAGTGTGTGTGTGTGTGTGTGTGTGTCTGTGAGGTGTATACAGGGCCTTCACTTGATGAGGGAGACTCCCTGGGGGAGCATAGTGATGGACAAGCTCACTGAGGCTTCACTGAATAATCAAAACACACACACTCACACACACACACACACACACTCACACACACACACTCACACACACACACACACACACACACACACACACACACACACACACACACACTCACATACTCACACACACACACACACACACACACACACACACACACACACACTCACACACACACTCACACACGCACACACACACACACACACACACTCACACACACACACACACACACTCACACACTCACACACACACTCACACACACACACACACACTCACACACACACACACTCACACACACACACTCACACACAAAAACGCAGACATGAAAGTGGGTGGTACAGTAAAAACGGAGAGGCAAAGAGAGATGGAGGGAGAGAGAGATGGAGGGAGAGAGAGAGTGAGGGAGAGAGAGATGGAGGGAGAGAGAGATGGAGGGAGAGAGAGAGTGAGGGAGAGAGAGATGGAGGGAGAGAGAGAGTGAGGGTGAAAGAGAGTGGTGGAGAGAGAGAGGGATGGAGGGAGAGAGAGAGAGGGTGAAAGAGAGAAACAGAGAGAGATGGAGGGATGGAGAGAGAGAGTGAGGGTGAAAGAGAGTGGTGGAGAGAGAGATGGAGGGAGAGAGAGATGGAGGGAGAGAGAGAGTGAGGGTGAAAGAGAGTGGTGGAGAGAGAGATGGAGGGAGAGAGAGAGTGAGGGTGAAAGAGAGTGGTGGAGAGAGAGATGGAGGGAGAGAGAGAGAGGGTGAAAGAGAGCAACAGAGATGGAGGGAGAGAGAGAGGATGAAAGAGAGAAAAAGAGATGGAGGGAGAGAGAGAGTGAGGGTGAAAGAGAGAAACATAGAGCAAAAGAGACATAACGCCGAGCGAGAGATGGAGAAAATGGTGGGAGAGAAATTGAAAGTGGCAGAAAAAGAGGGAAGAGGGGGTGATGAGGGAGAGAGAGAGAGGGAGAGAGAGAGAAAGAGAGGGAGAGAGAAAAAGAGGGAAGAGGGGGGTGGTGATGGAGAGAGAGAGAGGGAGAGAGAGAGAAAGAGAGGGAGAGAGAAAAAAAGGGAAGAGGGGGGTGGTGATGGAGAGAGAGAGAGGGAGAGGGAGAGAAAGAGAGGGAGAGAGAAAAAGAGGGAAGAGGGGGTGGTGAGGGAGAGAGAGAGAGGGAGAGAGAGAGAAAGAGAGGGAGAGAGAAAAAGAGGGAAGAGGGGGTGGTGAGGGAGAGAGAGAGAGGGAGAGAGAGAGAAAGAGAGGGAGAGAGAAAAAGAGGGAAGAGGGGGGTGGTGAGGGAGAGAGCGAGAGAGAGAGAGGGAGAGAGGGGGAGTGGGAGAGAGAGAGAGAGAAAGAGGGAAGAGCAGGGGAGAAATAAATAGGCCAAGGTTGCTAACAGGATGGCAGCAACAGCACAAAGCAGTGCCATACATACACACACACACACACACACACCTACACAGACACACACACACACACACACACACACACACACACACACACACACACACACACACACACACCTACACACACACACACACACACACACACACACAGACACACCTACACACACACATACACACACACACCTACACACTCACCTACACACACTCACACATTCACTCACACACTCACACACACACTCACACACACACACTCACACACACAAAGCAGTGCTGATAAGCAGTTTGTATCGCTCTCACAGCAGCAGCGATGGAGCTAAGCTACACTTAAACACGGCCTGATGGGGTATAGCAGGCCTGGGGGGCACGAGGGGGAGGGGGGCGGGGGGTAGCTGTCTAGCATAGCAATGGGTGTGCTGCTTGGTCGGCAAAATATTTGCTTTTGCTGCTACATCTTCAGGTTCATGTGACAGTTTTTTAAAGGCTCCTTGAATGCCCCCCGTCACTCAATTACGCACAGCTAATATTTGCTGATAATTATTCGCTTGCTGTTTAACCTGAAGGAACATGCTAGCAGCTTAGCTTTGCGTGATGGGTCTTTTCATTGGCACAAGCTCATCAACTTTAACAACACGAGCTGAGTGCCACGTTTAAATGGAATCGCTCAAGCCAATCCAATTCACACAGTCAATGTCTGTATAGACACGACTAACAAAGACCGAGGGGTAAACATGCTCAAGTGTCTTTGCCAAGACATTACCAGCTCAATACCAACAGTTAAACGTGTACAGTGTTGCTGTTGCTTGACTGGTTGAGCAAGTTGAAGACAACACCACCATGGCCTGCTAGCCAAGTGGTAACGCTCCAGGCTGAAAGCCAAAACAGAACACATAAAGTTGCAATGCCTCACACGTCCACTAGGGAGCCGGCTGCAGAAGCGAGCAACTTCCCATAGACTCCCATGTTAAAAAGTACATTTTCACAGCAAAAATAAACGTATTTACAGCCTGGTTCAAAAAATGGTTTTGGTGTGTTTTGGTAGTTTTTGGGTCCATAGTCACTCTGAGCGGGGTGATTTTTTTTGCATCCATTAGATCCACCCCCAGATGGCTTACACTGACATTCACATTATGAATTGGCAAAGATGGTGGTGCCTAGAACCTTAAATTTAGCCGTCATCCAGTCTGGGAGAAAGTCTATGCGTGACGTCACAGACGGTTTGTGTAGTTCTCTTATATACAGTCTACGCTGCAGAGAGCAGAGACAGCGACACAGATTTGTCTATCTGTACAATAGTGTCAGAGCCGGCGCTAGGCATAGGCAGACTCGGCGAGTAGCCTAGGGCGCCAAATGTGGTGGGGGCGCCATCTAGCAACGCCTAATTTCCACTCATAGTAGAATTAGAACATTAAGCGAAATAAAACATAAAAACATTAAGCATGAGTATTCTTGGGCGCCCAGTAGAGGTTTTAGGCACGGGCGTACAGGGCAGCCTTCAAGTGCGCTGCGCTGTCACTCGAGCGTCTTGTGGCAGGAGGGCAATGGAGGAGGGGCGCGTGGGGGGATTTCGGCCTTCTCCGCAACTAATAGCCAATTATGGCACAAGTTAGCTGAGTAAATCACGCTAGTATTTTCTTAGAAATGAAATAGACTTCATTTATAATATTTTGAATCCAAGACTATATGTCATGTTTTATTTTCCCTAAGCGAATCTGTCTACGTTGCCGTAACTCTTATCTTAAGGGATGCGTTTTGATACTCCCAAATTGACAGCGGTAAAACGTGGGCATGAAAGCATGAATATAGAAAAGGGAAACGGTGGTGTTTGCCTAAGGCACCAAACACACTGCAATCGGCCCTGAATAGAATAGAATCAGTATCATTACAATAGAATAGAAATGGTATAATTTTGGGTTTAGGGGGGGTAATGCTTGGCGCCGAGTTAAGCGGAGATGCGTTTGCAGGTGTGGACTTGTGAGAGGGTCCTATGGTGGCCACATGTGGTCAAAGCACACACACACACATACACACTCTGCATGCACACATACACACACACGCACACTACATGCACACACTACACACACACGCGCACACTACACACACACACATGCGGGTGAGGGGTTGGGCAGGGCTCAGGCAGTGCTACCAGTGTTTCCTGTGTGATAATGACTTGTCTGACTGGACTGCTATTCTCTGCATCAACCACAACCACACCGTGCCCCTTCAGTGTATGCCTTTGTCTGTCTTAAATGCATGCAATGTGTGTTTGTGTCTGTGTGTGTGCAAGAGCAGGTTACCAATCTATTTTCCTAGAATAGGAAATCATTTTCAGACTTATTCTGGCAGAGATTTTTTGAGATTTCCAAAGCCATATGCTGTTTTATCCGGGGCATTAGTGAGTGTAGAGTAGGGGGAGGATGATGATAATTATCTCCTGTGCTGTCTTCATCACACTTCCTCTGCTACAGTAAACATGCTGCTTCTAGCAGGTGTGCTACCAGCAGGCACTCGCTGTAAGACACGCCAGCCAACCCAGGGGAATAAGCTTACTTTCACTCCTCTATTTACATGGACCTGTGCTGCTTTCACTCTCTCTAACCCCTTATTCTCTCTCTCTCCCACTCTCTCCCTCCCTCTCTCTCACTCTCTCCCTCTCTCTCTCACTCTCTCCCTCCCTCTCTCTCTCACTCTCTCCCTCTCTCTCTCACTCTCTCCCTCCCTCCCTCTCTCACTCTCTCCCTCTCTCTCCCTCCCTCCTCTCTCTCCCTCCCTCTCTCTCTCCCTCTCTCTCCCTCTCTCTCCCTCCCACTCTCGCTCTCTCTTGCTCGCTCGCGCTCTCCCTCTCTCCCTCCCTCTCTCTCTCTCCCTCCCTCTCTCACTCTCTCTCCCTCCCTCTCTCTCTCTTGCTTGCTTGCTCTTTCTCTCCCTCCCTCTCTCTCTCGCTCACTCTCTCTCCCTTTCTCTCTCTCCCACTCTCCCTCTCTCTCTATCCCACTCTCCTGCTCTACCTCTCTCTCCCACTCTGTCTCTGTCTCTTTGAGAGTTTGCTGGAAACATATGCTGGGGAACTTCAGATAGACGGTGGGTTGAAAAACCACCAGCGCTCATGTTGCTGAAGGAATAACCATTCTGCAGCGTTTTGATGGAAATGTCTCGCTGATGAGAAAAAACATTTGTGCCATCACAGCATTAGCTGCCACTCACCAGCACAGCGCATGTGTTTGCGTATACCACTCTTCCTCAGAGACATAAAGTTAGCCCGTCTTTCACAGCCCCCAACAGGACCTGTCACCACCCTCGCCAGCTGTTCATCCTGAACCCAGCATCATGACATGGCCACCACACAGACTGAGACAGCAATTAATCAGTGGAACGAAGGACCACACTACATTTTTGTGTTTTATGAGTTAGTTTTTACAGCAATTTAATACCCTAACAGTATGCATTTTTATTATTTTGTTAATACTGTCTGTAGGTATTCCACCATTAGTAGTGGTGGAAAGTGTGGACATTCCCCGTATATAGGTAAGTTCCCAGTGGTCATGAGGAAAGGTCTGGTCTCGAGGGGTTAACTGGTCTGCCGCTGTGAAAGGCCCAGGTAGGCGGGCCCTCAGGTGAGCCAGGGCAGAGGCGCGGTTGTCAAGGTGAGGTCACCATGCTTACGCTGTGTAACCCGACACCGCGAGAGGGAGGGAGCGAGGGAGGGAGTGGCGAGCCAGCGAGGAATGGTGGCGAGCAGGTAGGAGATAACCAGCTCCAGTTTGCAAAGTTTGCACTCGACAACATAAACACAAGACAGGCCAAAAACCCCAAAAAAGGCGAAGAACAGGCCAATGCTGGCTGGTCTGGCACAAGGGGAGGCAACACAGTGGCGATGAACAACATGGGATTTCTTTATTGAGTCGTACCGCAACCGTCGTACACACTTGAGATGAGGTGAGTGGCATTTCTACAGCAGGCTTCGTGGTCTCACTGTGCTAGACTAGGCCACCAACAACCTGGCCTGAACTCGGCTAATGAACCTAGCTCTTTTAAACTAATAAGCCTGATATCTGTGGATGATGGGTCCAGTGAAGTACTCAGGCTGGGAGGGAGGACACAGTGGCCAGTGTGGAATGCACTGAGGCTGTGCTGAGACCTCTGCTGGTGGGTCCTGTGTGAGCACAGCGGTTGCTGGGCAGGCTGTGTGTTTCCATGTGTCTGATGTGATTTCTCAATCTGCCGATGTAAACGGTTGTAGAGTGGAATGTGCCGTCATTAGGGTTGGGTGGACAGAATACCTTGGAAGTTGCTCAACCACAGCTAATCCAGATGCCAAAGCGATGGTTGGTGATCTACAAAACACCACTGAACCATCAAAAACACCTACAATCAGAAGACGGTTTTCTACCGTGCATTCTAGAATAGTCTTCGAGATCAACTGTGGACCAATGCATGTACTTTGCAACTCACCACAAATAGTGCTTGCACCACAAACGGTCTCAAACAGAGACAGGCCCCCTCGACACACACACACACACACACCTCAGTCAGGCAGAGAGAAGCTGACATTTCGCCTGAGAGTGGCCTGTGTGACCACAGCTGCAGGGCCTGCTCACTTCCCCTCCTCTCCCACGTCACACAGCCACTGAAGCACTTCCTTCCTCTTCTCTCATGCGCGCTATGAGCCAGATAAGCAACAAGCCAGTGTGTGAAAGAGTGAACGCCTGTGTGTGTGTATGTGTGTGTGAGTGAGAGCGAGAGAGAGAAAGAGAGAGACAGAGAGAGAGAGAAATGAAGGGGTAGAACAAATAGTGTTTACAAAGCCCTGCGGAAAGGCACAGTCGAAAGATAAGGTAAAGAGGAATGGGGGGTTGTGGGGGGGGGTTGCTAGGGTAAAAAATAATCGCGTGGCAGAAAGAGTGCTTGCTGTTGGGCTTTGACAGCTTTCTCCGGGTTTGCGTATCTGAATCGGTCTGTGTGTGTGTGTGTGTGTATGCCTGGCGCAGTGTGTGTTTGCTGTGTGTGTGTATGCTCGGCGCAGTGTGTGTTTGCTGTGTGTGTATGCTTGGCGCAGCCTCACACATCTCCTTGATGTGCCGTTTCAAAGCGCTTATCATCATGTGTGTGCTTCAGACATTTGCTTCTCTACACAACCCAAGTAGGGCAAAATGCTGGTGTCTCTCCGTGCTGAATTGGTGTTTGTATATACGTAATGACTGTTCTTTTGTGCCTCTCCTCACAGGTCCTAACCACGCCACCCCCCACCTACCACCGATACCGACCCTCCCGCCCACTCTTGTTTATCGTCCCCTCCGCTTTCTGAGAGGGAAATACTCTGCTCGTTGACAAACAAAATCTCTGGACCTGTAAACAGTTTTTGCTTCGGTGGAAGATTTTGTGAAGCGTGCGTCTGTGTGCGAAGGACTGTGTGCGAGGCCTTGGATGTAGGCTGTGGAAAGCTAAGTGGAGCTAGCCTATGCGGCGTGCGTGAGAAACAGGCCCACTGCTACTACTACTACTGCTGCTACCATGACACACTGAGCTCCCCGCCACAACATGGCAGCCTCTGCTCACAACACTGAACTGTACAGAGACATGGTGGGCAACTCAGACCACATACATGAGGTAAGCAGCACTCTGTGACTGCCTTCAGCTAGTTAAGCTAATTCAAACACATACATGAGGTAAGTAGCACTCTGTGACACTGCCTTCAGCTAGTTAAGCTAATTCAAACACATACATGAGGTAAGCAGCACTCTGTGACACTGCCTTCAGCTAGTTAAGCTAATTCAGACCACATACATGAGGTAAGCAGCACTCTGTGACACTGCCTTCAGCTAGTTAGGCCAGTTATTGAATCTTTATTATTATCCTGGGTTGGGACATTGGGACATTTGTCTTCTGCATTTAACTCATGAGTGGCATAGTGCGCACACATACACATACAGGCCCGCTGATGGGGGGGGGGGGGGGGGGGGGGGGGCGCAAACGGAGTCTTTTGTCAACTCAGAGCACATACATGAGGTAAGCAGCACTCTGTGATACTCTCAGAAAACAAGGTACAGAATTGTACTTTTGAGGTACAAAGGCTTGTCACACCGACAGTACCCTGATAGGCACATAATTGTACCTTTTAACCACTGTTTTACAACTAGTTTGTACCTTCTCCAGAGCTGAATAGGTACCTTACCTTTAACACTTATTGTACCTTAAGATACAGATGTGTACCCGCACTGTCTCCCTATTTCTGAGAGTGTTTCGCCTTCAGCTAGTTAAGTCTTCATAATTATTATCCTGGAGGCATTTAACCCATCTGGGGGTAGTGTACACACATACAGGCCCGCTGATAGGGGGGACAAACAGGGGTCCTGTCCCGGGCCCAGGGAAAGGGGGGAGCCCAGAACTGGTGCCTCCTTAAATTATAGAATATGGGGGTGGAGGGGGCATCAGATTATCTTGTCCTAGGCCCACCCAAGACTGTCAGCGGGCCTGTGCACAGACACATACCCATATACATATTACTTACCTATGCAGAACTAAGCCATTTTCAGGCAGCAAACCTAAGCAGTTTGAATGTAGTGCTGACACGCCTAGTGCTTTTTGATTATTTGTTTTGCCATGATTTGATATTTGCATGATGAGTCAACAAATGAGCAATAAGATCATCAAAATAGCTACAGCAGAGTCGCAGCAGCTGCTGCTGACTACATTATGTGTTTCCTCTAATGAAGTGTGTGAAGCATGTGTTTCTGTGTGTGTGTGTGTGTGTGTGTGTGTTTGCGTGTATATGTGTGTGTGTGTGTATGTATGCATCTGTGTGTGTGTGTGTATGTGTGCATGTATTTGAGTGTATGCATATGTGTGTGAGTATGTGGTTGTGTGTGTGTATGTGTGTGTGTGGGCAGCTTGAGAATCCTGCTGTGTTCCCCGCTGTGATTGTGGAGCAGGTGCCCCACCCCCACCTGCTGAGCTACACCGGGCTGGTGAGCGAGCAGCAGCTGACCCTTGCGCGCCTGGGGACGCTGGAGCAGGACACGGGGGACGATGTCCACCTGACAGGTGTGTAGCATTACTCATGACTTTAGGATGCGGGGGACGATGTCCACCTGACAGGTGTGTAGCATTACTCATGACTTTAGGACGCGGGGGACGATGTCCACCTGACAGGTGTGTAGCATTACTCATGACTTTAGGAGACGGGGGACAATGTCCACCTGACAGGTGTGTAGCATTACTCATGACTTTAGGAGACGGGGGACGATGTCCATCTGACAGGTGTGTAGCATTACTCATGACTTTAGGACGCAGGGGACGATGTCCACCTGACAGGTGTGTAGCATTACTCATGACTTCAGGACGCAGGGGACGATGTCCACCTGACAGGTGTGTAGCATTACTCATGACTTTAGGACGCGGGGGACGATGTCCACCTGACAGGTGTGTAGCATTACTCATGACTTTAGGACGGGACGCGGGGGACGATGTCCACCTGACAGGTGTGTAGCATTACTCATGACTTTAGGAGACGGGGGACGATGTCCACCTGACAGGTGTGTAGCATTACTCATGACTTTAGGACGCGGGGGACGATGTCCACCTGACAGGTGTGTAGCATTACTCATGACTTTAGGAGACGGGGGACAATGTCCACCTGACAGGTGCGTAGCATTACTCATGACTTTAGGACGCGGGGGACGATGTCCACCTGACAGGTGTGTAGCATTACTCATGACTACAGGACGCGGGGGACGATGTCCACCTGACAGGTGCGCCGCATTAGGGCTCATTTCCAAACACTCTCCGTATACAGCGCGTAGACAGCAAGTGCCCGTTTTTTGTCCGTATTCATTTAGAATGCACCATAACAGATTAGACCATTTCCACCGCACGCGTGATCTGAGCGTATTCTGTCACACATACACAACTGTTGTACACGGTTACATGCTGTACATGCTCAAGTTGGTGGAAATGAGGCCTTACTCATGACTTCGGGACAGATGCAGTCCACTGTGGACATGCCAATGCTAGCATACAGCTGACTGTAGCCCACTGTGGACATGCCAGTGTGGACATGCCAGTGTTAGTGTACAGTTGACTGTAGCCCACTGTGGACATGCCAGTGTGGACATGCCAGTGTTAGTGTACAGCTGACTGTAGCCCACTGTGGACATGCCAGTGTGGACATGCCAGTGTTAGTGTACAGCTGACTGTAGCCCACTGTGGACATGCCAGTGTGGACATGCCAGTGTGGACATGCCAGTGTTAGTGTACAGCTGACTGTAGCCCACTGTGGACATGCCAGTGTTAGCATACAGCTGACTGTAGCCCACTGTGGACATGCCAGTGTGGACATGCCAGTGTTAGTGTACAGCTGACTGTAGCCCACTGTGGACATGCCAGTGTTAGCATACAGCTGACTAGCCCACTGTGGACATGCCAGTGCTAGTGTACAGCTCACTGGGTTGTGTTCAGAGGCAGACAGACTGGCTTGAGATACTAACAGTCCTGTCTGAATGGGCAGCTGTGGCCTACTGGTTAGGAAATTGGTCTTGGGTCACACATTGCTCCAGGGACTGTACCCTGTAACTGTAAGTTGCTCTGGATATGAAAATCAGCTCATATACAAAGTGTATTGTAATGTTTGTTCTGTCAGTGAACTTAATCCAGGTTATTTTACTAATCAGCTCGTCTACCTGAGTTGTGTCTCATTAGGATCAGCTGGTTCAGTGAATTGTTTGGAACAAATATGTGGCAGGACTTTTACTGACTGAGTCTGGGAGTCAGGTCTGCCTCTGGTTGTATTTGTGGGCTGCATTGTGAATAGGCCTGAGGTTGATGTGTGCACATATGAAAAGCAAGATCAGTGACGAGACCTCGCCTGTGTGACTTGTTTTGATTTAAGGGGACTTTTAGGACAAACCAGGTCAGATATGAGGTCTCTGGATAGCTTTAGTTGGACAGGCTGAAACAACAGGTGCTGAGAAACAAGGTTCCCCATCTCAGATGGAGTGTAATGAGTTTAGATGAGTTTACAGTATCAGAATACTCTTGTTTTCATTACCAATCTGATTGTCATCTTGCCCTATTTCTCCTAACAATATCTTAGGAGTGACAGGTGACATCTCATTTATGTCTTAGGACAAGTAAAGAACATCCTCAGGAATGGATTTTTTATTATTATTATTTTGGGTGGTCTAGTTGTAATGTATATAGTTATATCTGTGCGAGTTGCCTACAGTGCCTGTTTTATTCATTACTTGTTTAATTTATTGTCTAAAGATGTATTGCAATTTTTACTGTACTAAAGCTGCTGCAACTTATAGATAGCCTATCAATTTAGCACAGCATGTGTGTACAGTAGTTTTGCCGTGACTGGTTTAAAAAGTTTATGAAGCAAGCCTACCTGTCAGGATTTTCTTGTATCTTGTGTCTTTTTGACTGTGGATTAGACAAAAAAAAGAGTTAGCTTAAAATGTATCTTTACAGTGAAATACAGGGCAGACATGCAAATAGATGTGCTTTGATGTTGTTTTGAGATACACAAAACACTTTTTAGCCGAATTATCTAAAAGGTTATTTTATTTGCTGTAGGCTAGCTAAAGCGTCATGTGAGCCTACCTGCCATATTTTGATGGAATAGGCGAGGTCTACAGATACTATTTCACGCTGTAATTCAATGGTGACGAGAACATCCAAGCATTTGCGGTAACTGATCTGTCACAGACCTATTTTTTTGGTCATGTCAAGGGGGAACAAAGGTGTTGCAGAGGTGTAAATATTTGTCGAAACAAGTCCTCTTCGGCTTTTAATAATGGCTGTTTACGCCAGGGGCCTTCACCTGTGCAAACAGTGTCTGAGGTACATTCTCTTTGTGGAAGTTTGAGTGCAGCACAGTTCAATACCAGTACAGACCCCACCCCTCTCTGCCTTCGCACATGGACCAGGGAAGTGGGCTAGAGCATAACATTGACGTCAGTCATCAGCCAGCTGGACCAACTCGAACCGTCGTAAGCTAAACAGCCAACAGCTCTAACTTGACAAAGGGAATGTGTTGTTTCCGTCCAAACTAGATGTAAAACTTTAGTGGTCTGAGGTGTTCCCTTTCTTCGGAAGTAAGCAAAGTTTCAGGCCTAGTCACAAACAAGCAGTTATGCTAACGAGATAGCCGTGCTAGCACGTAGCCAGTAGGGTGTCGATGCGCCATTGTAAGCATAGAAGTTGTTAAAATTCCGGAGTCCCCCCCCCCCTTCGACAAAGTGTTTAGTTTGTTTCGCCTGTGATTCGACTGCAAGCAACCATCGTCCATATTTTTGACGAGGATGTGTACTTTGTGAAACTTACCTGTCCCTGTGCCATCAAGTGGCTAACTGTTTACTTCAGAGGGTACCAGCGCTGTAGCAAATTTCGAGTCTGATTAGAGAGTGCTTTGCTATGAACCACGCACGAGAGTGACTCGAGACGGTGAGATGTGTTAACTAGTTATGAACTTATGAACTTATGAACTTTAGAATGCAAATACACTCTCCAGGGATTTGTTATGCATTATTTCTTGTGTGAATGGCTGTCTGCCTACCCACATAAACTTGCTGGTTGGACTTTAGACTAATTGTCGTAGTGAAAGCAGAAAAAAAGACCTCTAAGTAATTCCTCTTTGCCTGCAGTGGAAGCCTTTCAGAGCGGGGAGGAAGATACCATGGAGACCATAGAGGCTGCCGAGGCTCTGCTCAACATGGACTCGCCCTCCTCTCTCAGCCTCACGCTGGATGAAAAGCACCTCTGTGAGTCCCAGCCTCACTGTCTCTGGCTGCTACACGTCCTTTCCTGGGGAACACAATTCATCTTCCTCCATCCCGTTTGAATGAATGACAATAATGCATGTGGAAGTCACATTTAATGATAAGAAGTAGACCCCCCCCCCCCCCCCCGCGAAGAAAATAAGTTAATCCTGAATGTTATCTCTCTTCTGTCTGAAATACTGTGGATTGGTTGGCTGTGACAGCAAAAAATGTAAAAGCCTTTCTTTGCCAAGACTGTCCACCATTTTGGCGAAACGCTGTTGGAATGCATAATCCTGTCTGTACGCCGTGCATGCCCACTAGCCTGTGCAATTTCTCCGCAGCACATTTGTTCCTAAGCGATGTCTTCACCAATCCAGTCAACCAGGTGTCCCTCCTCCCAGACGGTCTCCAGGGGCAACCGCAGTGGCTTCAGCGGGATGCTGAGGTGGAGACGGTCACTCAGCAACCAAAGGCCAAAAGAGGTGCCCTGAGCCAAGACCCAAGTGCTACTGGTTCAGATGATGCTGTTCATATAGACACAAGCTGAATGCTATGTGGATAATAAACACAACATGTGTGTCCTGTTCTCTACAGGAAGAAAACCAAAGCGTAAGAGGACGGGTTCCCCAATTCCAGACATCAACATAAAGAAAAGCAAAGATGGTAGAGGTAAAGTATTCAGTCTCTTATGGCCATAAATATGCAAAACGATTACAAATACAGTAAGATGGTTGTTTCTAGTACATGGTTTATTGACAGACTTGGGTAAATTAACTTGGAGTAAGTTGTAAACATTTTAAACCTAAAACTTAAGAGTCAGGTGGCTTCATCTTTTAGCAAAACAAAGTGATAGAACTAGTCCATTAGAAGGTTTATCCTTAACGAGTTTACTTGACCAGATTTGTCATGAAGCCTGCCAGCCTGTGCTGGTGTAACTGAGCGGTTTACGTTGCCGCTGCAGGAAACACGCTGTACCTGTGGGAGTTCCTGATGGCCTTGCTGCAGGACAGGAATGCCTGTCCCAGGTACATAAAGTGGACAAACAGGGAGAAGGGCATCTTCAAACTGGTGGACTCCAAGGCAGTGTCCCAGCTCTGGGGGAAGCATAAAAACAAGCCGGACATGAACTATGAAACCATGGGCAGAGCACTGAGGTGAGGCACTACATTACACTTAGAAGACACTTTTACATTACATAACCTTACAGTTAGCTTTTACATTACACTTAGCTTTTACATTACACTTGGCTTTTACATTACATTACATTACACTTAGCAGACGCTATTACATTACATTACACTTAGCTTTTACATTACATTACACTTAGCTTTTACATTACATTACATTACACTTAGCAGACGCTATTACATTACATTACACTTAGCAGATGCTATTACTTTACATTACATTACACTTAGCAGACGCTTTTATCCAAAGCGACTTACAAAAGGAGGACATAACAAGCTAACAGAGGTGTAGCGAAACACAGAGTAAACAAACTACACTCATACACGCAAGGAGATACAAGTGCCTTAGCTACGTTTCCCGGGGCAGGGACACTTCAGACACACACACCCCCTACACACACTCACTCATACAGGCATGAGGCACCTAGTTAAACAGTTGGTGAGTATAGATGGAAAGAAGCTGCTGAATTTGCTAGTAGCAGCAAAATAATAGAGCCATTTGCTGTAGTGGTCCAAAACGTGATCCAGGAGAAAAGTGCAGTGCTAATGTCTGTTGTGTGTTAACAGGTACTACTACCAGTGTGGCATCCTGAATAGCGCTGTGGTGATGTGTGTTGTGTGTTAATACAGATAGTACACTCACAGTCAATGAAAACTTTCAGACCATATTTTTCAACATCATTTTTCTTTTGAAACCCTAAACTGGATGTTTTTCATATTAATCATTTGCTTAGGAAATTGGCATACAGAAACAAAAATCTAAAGTTTCAAGAATAATTTCAGAACAAAAAACTTGACAAAATAAAATGGCACATGCCAAACACAGTCACAACAGTTTGCTTTGATGCAGGCGGCGATCCGTTAGCGCATGCTTTGGATTACGCGTCAGATAGTGTCCTCTGTAATCCTATTCCACTCTTGCTGTAGTGGAAGTTGTTGCCTGGCCCATCTTAGTCGTGTCTGGCGTTGAACCATGGTCAGGATGTTGGTGCATAAAGGCAATCATGCTTGGAGGTTTTCCCGGTCTATCGTCAACAGAGCCAGAACCAGGTTTTGAATTGTGGGTTGGGAACCGCCCATACGCCTGGCTATCTCACTGTAGCTCAAACCGGCCTCCACCATACCCAGTGCCCAGAGTTGTTGTTCATGTGATGGACGCGGCATAGCCTGGACTTTGGTGGCCTTTTTTGGGCCTTTATATAGGCCTTCAAAACCAATTCTCAAATTGTGCAGATACCCACTGAGTGTTGCTCAATGTGTATTTGGTCCACTTTTGCAAAGAGACCAACCCATGTGCAATGAACCGTGATAAGAAGACAACTTATTATCTCAACTACCCGAGCACTAAGTCATCAATAAATCCACAGTGAATAATTACAATCCCCCTACATGTAGAAATGTGCATACATTTCTACCTCAAAGTTTCTATTGACTGTCAGTGTACTACCAGTGTGCTGATGTCTGTTGTGTGTTCCTATAGATACTACCACCAGTGTGCTGATGTGTGTTGCTATAGATACTACCACCAGTGTGCTGATGTGTGGTGTTTGTTGGCACAGGTACTACTATCAGCGTGGCATCCTGAATAAAGTGGAGGGCCAGAGGCTGGTGTACCAGTTCGCTGAGCTGCCGAAGGACATCGTTTATATCCCCGATGACGACGAAGAGGACGTTGGTGGCGGGAACAATATCGTGCATCCCGAGGTTGAGCACACTGAGGACTATGACGATGATGATGACGAAGATGATGACGATGATAGTGGCGACTCTGATGATGTGGACGATGAGGAACCCCCAAGTGACCACGAGTCTCCCAAAAAGCCCAGTGCCATAACGCCCTCGAGGCCGTCTGCTCCTGCCACCAAGCCCGTGGGCAGAGGGGGGGCGAAGGCGCCCGTGCGTCGCCGGGCAATAAACGGAGGGCAGCGTGCCCATGCGCCCGCGGGCAGAACCGGCGGTGCCGCAAACAAGCCGGGCCGGACCCTGGGCCTGATCCAGCAGCAGCACCTGCCCATCGTCTCCGCGGAGATGCTGCGGACGCTGCAGAATGTGCAGTCGCTGCAGCCCGGCCAGCACGGCTCCGTGTTCCGCACCGCGCAGCTCCTGGGCAGCCTGCGGCAGAAGCAGGAGACCAGCGCCGCCCTGCAGGCCGCCGTGGTGGTGTCCCCGCCTCACACCCAGCCCCAGAGCCTGGCCCACGGCCACGCCCCCACGGACAGCCCCACCACGCAGATCGTCACGCTGCAGCTGGTCCCGGTGTCGTCCGCGGACGGCAGCGGAACCATCATGGCCTCGCCACAGCTCCTCATGCAGCAGGTACCGTCTGGCGAACAGGTGACGCTGCTGGTGGAGAGCGTGGGGGGCGAGCAGTCGGTGGACCTGCTCCAGACGCAGGCGCCCCTCCATGGCGTGTGTGACGGCAGCATCGCCACGTCGCTAGGCGCCTCCACGGCAACCCTCACGCTCGTCGGCGCCGGCCAGCAGCTGCTCTCGCAGCCTCCAGGCACTGTCATTCACTCGGTCGTCACGGCAGCAGAGCGCGAGCAGAACGCGTCGTGCGATGAGGCGGACAGGGAAGACCCAGGAGGTCCGGAAGCCACGGAGATGACCTCTGGTGACCTCCAGGGGGCGCTGGGAGGAGACGAGCCAGGGGACCTGAAAATGAAGATGGAGCCGCTCAGCGTCATGATCATCAACGACTCCTGGGTGGGCTTCAGCCCCACCACCTGAGCTCCTGGGTGGGCGTCGGCCCCACCACCTGAGCTCCTGGGTGGGCGTCGGCCCCCCCACCTGAGCTCCTGGGTGGGCGTCGGCCCCCCCACCTGAGCTCCTGGGTGGGCGTCGGCCCCACCACCTGAGCTCCTGGGTGGGCGTCGACCCCACCACCTGAGCTCCTGGTTGGGCGTCGGCCCCACCACCTGAGCTGCTGAGGATCGGAGGAGAGGAGAGGAGGAAGCAGAGACGTCTGTGAAACTTAAATCCAGGGAATAATGTTGGTGTAATGGACCAGGCAAGCTAATGGAGACATGGGACTGTGTAAAAAAAATCTTTTGCTCTATGTCTTTTAATTTTTCTTTTTTTATATGTTTTTCTATGAAACATGCACTGGAATGTTCTGTGTTTTTTTTGTTTGTTTGTTTTTTTCAAACATACTCTGCCATCCTTGACTTTGCTTCCTACTTTTGTAACAATGAAATTATGTAATGCCTAGTGTCTTGGATCCTTGAAGAAACCACAGTTGTCTTGTAGTGTAAAAGTACTCTTAACCACTCTTAAGAGGCCTAACATTGGAAATACTGTCAGCTTGTCCCAAAGATCTATCTGGTGACTTCTCTGTAGCTATACAGTATGAGTCTCCAGTATGAGTAATAGCCTTTTCCTCCTCCATGGTAACCTTAATAATTGCAGGCAGGGAACAACCAAGCCATAGAGCTGAGCAGACCTATGTCAGAACAGTGGATAAAGCCATAATTAATCCTCCAGTTCGTCACGATAGAAACCCAAGAACGATAAGACCAAATACTGAAAAAGAAAAGATGGATTTCTTTAACAGAATGGACCAATAGTCTGAAAGAGACAAAGATGTGCATATTTGTTTAAAAAGACCAAAAGGTTGGGTTGTTTTTGTTATATGTGGTCCACAATATTGCTCGTTGGCGATCCATAGGAGCTACTGGTGAGCATAGTCCCATATGTACTGCACTAACTGTGAAAGCTGCCTCACCAAAGCTTCTTAATGACCACACGTCGCTCGTGCCTTGTGTAAGTCCTTGTGCAACAGGTGTTTGCTTAGCAAACAATATTTACAAAAGAAATGTTTTCTTTAAATGTTATTGTTTATGTTTTAAAACTTGCCCCTCAGGGACACAAAGCTCTGAAATAAAAGTGAGAGGGAGTTTTGCAGTCTTGAATCATGACATAAGATCATCCTGCAGAAGTGGTGGCTGGGGACCCTTGCAGTACCTAATGTATACATTACATTGCTATAACCCTGTCAGGATGGATTGTCCAATTCACCATGTGTAATAGCATGCCACCAGAAAGTGCTTGATCCCCGCATGCATTGGAGTGGCACATGATGCCCTCTCAATGCATCATGGGAGTTTCTGTATTTATTGCCTAAAGTCTGTCATCTCTTCTGACCTATGCAAACAAAAATATATGCATTACTGTCTGTACCGCATACTGTTTATATTTGTCATCAACTGTGTGATTTTATTCATCTATTTCCATAATCCATGCTGACGTCTTTACCAGCTAATGAAAATCAGTTGATGTACTACTAAGGCCATTAACTTACATTCCTGCACTCCTTAAAACGCCTATTGCCTTTATTTTCAATGCTGTTTAAGTACAATGTCAGTCCACAAAATCGTTGTAGGAACTCAGGACATGACAGATATATTGTACAATCTCAATAATGGACGCTTTGTTTTATAAATGGTATATTATCTGAATTTTCGTACATTTTATTGAGTAGAACTAGATACATTGACAACATGTATGCATTCTATTTGTATTTATGAAATAAAATTTACATTTTCAGAAACATGCCATTTACAATATAATTAATTGTGGTCTCTTTTCAACATCCTTTATTGATTCTTGGTCATTAAATGTCTTGTAGAAAAGTCTGTATAACATTTCTGAATTTTACATGCCAATGGCCAAGTCAGTCTTGTAATCTAGAGCGGGAAAGATGTAATGAGTCAATTAAGTTCTGAGAATTATAACACAAGTCATTAACTTCTGACTAGTGGTACATAAACGTAAAATGTAGAATTATTTAAAACGTGACAGGTAGACATTGGTCCTCTGTTTTTATACACACTGACCTACCTAGGAGGTGATAAAAAAAAGCCACAAGGCTCAGCTGCAAAAATTTGCAGAGTTGCAAAGTTGGTTGAGCTCAAGTGAAATTTGTTTGCTTAAGCTCCACCCGGTTTCAGTATTCTGCAGTGAGTTTAGAAACCTATGGCGTAATCAAATAAACTATCAAACAGGAATACCAATAATTATTGTCACAAACCAATAAGAATACACCTCTATGAGCTACAATTTTTTTCACAGTTCGCAAACATGATGAACAATGATTGAAAGAATAGACACTTTTGTGTGAAATGGCTACACATTGGAGGAAACTGCTTTCTGCTGTTTTCTTTGAGGAACAGCCTTCACCGTTGACTCAACCAATCAGCCAAGCCTCCGTTTCACTAGGTGGTACTCTGCATTTTACTGCCATCTCTCACTTCTGCCGTTCCCAGTGCGTTGTGCTGGAAACGAAAGTACCATCTCTGGTTCCATCACCAGCTAGCTCAAACAACCGAACCGGTAGCATCACATTTCCTTCATCGAGAACTTTCTAGACGTCAGGTGGATGAAACAGTCGCTTACAGTTCCAAAACAATGGCATGTGAAAGGTAGTACAGCAATTTGTTCCTGCATTAAAATTAGGAAAGAGCCTCCTTTGTTGGTATTTATTTAATGTTCTGTAATTTGCCATTGCAGGACTTTTCCTGACACTTTCATAGACGAGGATCCTCAGAAAGCTCTGGAGGTAAACAAACCACAGTTAACTCGTGGCTAGCCGGCTAGCTGGATGTCCGGGCAGCTAACCACGCTGTCTTAAGTTTGTTGGTTACATTTTGGAGCTCTTACTGTGTTACTCTTGCTCTCTTTAGGTGTGTTTAACGGTCTAGTTAGGAGCCAGCACTAAATATTACATGATCAGTGTGACAGTGACATTAACAGTTGTGCTAACAGGCTAGCCTCATAAGTCCTGCTAACACAGTGCATAGTGGCTAACTTACATCTCAAGCTAGCTAGCATTAGAGCAGAGGCAACGTTAACTGGTAGCTGTCACATAGCAACACGCGTTAGCGAGCTAGTTAGCTTGGAGGCAGGCAGTTAGGTAACAGACAGCCGTGTTAAGTAGGTATGGCCAAATTGGTCAGTCGCAATTAACTATAACAACTCAACCATGCAGATTTTTACTTTGAAAACATACCTCAAGAAATTGGCGTGGGATGTTAATTATACCAATTAGCCAGATGACGCTAGTATTTAGGATGGGCTATATGGCTACCATTTCAGTGGTAACTGTCAACATGCTTCTGAGATGGAATTACTAAAAGTTACAAGGTCATATATCCTGCTGCATGATAATTAATGTTTCTAGGGTCAGTAGCACGGTATTATAACATTAGCAAGTTATCCACATAGTGTTTTTGAACTGAGATGTATTGCTAGTGGAGTTGCTAGTGTTAGTATAACAAGACATCTTGTTTCTCTCTAGGAACTTAACGGAGCTCTGGAAGAATCATCTGACAACGCCGAATGGCTCTGTCAACGGGCTTATGCCCACATTTTGCTTAAAAATTATAGTCGTAAGTAATTTACATCATTTACTGTTG
This sequence comes from Coilia nasus, assembly GCA_027475355.1. Classification (NCBI taxonomy): domain Eukaryota; kingdom Metazoa; phylum Chordata; class Actinopteri; order Clupeiformes; family Engraulidae; genus Coilia; species Coilia nasus. The sequence goes on along the minus strand of CM050220.1, from coordinate 1,857,699 downwards.
TAAAAGTAAACATTACTGACACCTGACACTGATATAGTAGTACACCAGCAGCAGCATGTTTTAAAACTGTAAAGGGTAAAGATGGGCAAGCTTGCTTTTGACCTACTGTATGGCTGTGTCTGTTTGTGTTTTCGCCACAGGTGCAGTGGACGATGCCAAAAAAGCCCAGCAGCTTCAGCCGGGGTTGGCCCTGGCCTTCCTGAGAACAGGGTGGGTGGAACGGTGTATATGCTGACTGTAAATCATTCGTGCTGTCAGTATGGTCTTTGTCACCAGTGACCATGGGAGGGGTGTGAGTATGGGTTTGGTCCTGGACTGGTCTGAGTCAGCCTGGATCTTTCCTAGAGTCTGCTGCTATGAGTGGCTCACTCGACAGCACATGGCGCTACACACATCACAAAGATCAAACTCAGATATCGCAATAGATGGTCATTCAACACTGAACTATGGCCATATTAGAGTTGCAATATCTGTCAGAGGAATCATGCTTACATAGTTTTCCTAAGTCATGTAGGCCTTATCTGCAGTAGTTCAATCCTCCATGTTTGACACAGTCTCAGTAAGGATCAATCCTCCATGTTTCACACAGTCTCAGTAAGGCTCCAGTCAGGTTTGGGACAAGACTCTTTAGAACTCTGCGGTGGCTTATTGCCATGCACTTACTAATTACTTACACATGTGCCTTTATAACGTCTTACTATGTACTTATCAAGTAGTTACTCATGTGCCTTTTCATATTATTACTTACTATGCTTTTACTAATTACTTATTCATGTGCCTTTTCATCTTATCACTATGCTCTTACTAAATACTCGTGTGCCTTTTCATATTATTACTTACTATGCTTTTACTAATTACTTTTTGGCATATTACTGTGCTCTTGCTAAGAACTCACTCGTGTGTTTTTTTCAGCATTGCTGAGTACCATCTCAACAACTGCAGTTCTGCACACGAGGCCTTTCTGGAGGGACAGAAGCTTGATGGTGAGTCACCAGCCTGTGAAGTTAATTTTGATTGGCTGTCATCTCAGGGGTTGTCCTATCAGACAGAGTGTTCTTGCATCTATAATGCTTCAACAAACTCTCCAGTCATGGATGAATTCTGTCTTGATTTAGATGTCAAGGATCTGAGTTTATGATTTGTGAATCTTTCATATGATAATTTGGAGCAGTTTTTGGTTCTACCAGTGCAATATATCATTTGGTTAGGATATATACCAGTGCTGTTGGCACCGCTAATTGTTGCTTAGCTGACTGGGGTCAACGCAGTATGAACAACATGAAATCTCTTCTCACTGTTCGCATTCGTGTCACAAGGCTACTAATGAGACGCATATGTGACCTTGGGTCACGAATGAAAGTGACTCAGATGTCATCAGGGTCAGGGGTCATCAAGAGCAGCTCCAGTGCCACCATGGCTCAGCCTGTTACCCAGAATCCATTTCAGCTCACCTGTTTAACTGATTTTTAGCATACATAGTCTGCAGAATTCTGTGTTAAGTTGGTAATTGACATTCAGATTTTGAAATTCTGTGTTTGTGTGTCTCTCGTGGTGATCCGTCTTTGCCATTCTCCTTGTGTGCCTTTCTTGTTTGTCACACGGCACAGTACATATTGCTGTGTATGTGGAGTCCTACTCAGTACATATTGCTGTGTATGTGCCCTACTCAGTACATATTGCTGTGTATGTGGAGTCCTACTCAGTACATATTGCTGTGTATGTGCAGTCCTACTCAGTGCATATTCCTGTGTATGTGTCCTACTCAGTGCATATTGCTGTGTATGTGTCCTACTCAGTACATATTGCTGTGCATGTGGAGTCCTACTCGGTACATATTCCTGTGTATGTGGAGTCCTACTCAGTGCATATTCCTGAGTATGTGTCCTACTCAGTACATATTCCTGTGTATGTGTCCTACTCAGTGCATATTCCTGTGTATGTGGAGTCCTACTCAGTACATATTGCTGTGTATGTGGAGTCCTACTCAGTGCATATTCCTGAGTATGTGTCCTACTCAGTACATATTCCTGTGTATGTGTCCTACTCAGTGCATATTCCTGTGTATGTGTCCTACTCAGTACATATTGCTGTGTATGTGGAGTCCTACTCAGTGCAGTGGGTACACTAACTGGTTGTGTGTCTGTGTCTGTTCCGCAGGCTCCAATGATGCGTTTCAGACCTGGATAGAGCGCTGTGCGGAGCTGCTACAGCGTAAGTGCTAGTTAGAGGTTACTCTAGGTCACTGTGAGACTTACACCACATTGTCTACAAGTCTATAAGTTTACTTATATAGCACAATCTAACACAACAGGGTTGACTTGAAGCGCTCAGTGATCATACTCCTACTCTGTAGTAGTGCACATTACATAGTGTGCACTGTTTTTAATATATATATAGTCATAGGGCACTAGGAATCAAGGGTATGTAATGGGGTGTGGCCTTAATGATTCTTCCTGGGAATGCTGAAATGCAGGGCTTTTCTCCTGAGTACAGTCCACTTCAGTTTTATTTCTATTACACAAAAACATGAGTATGTGTCACAGTGCCTTATCCAACTCAGCTTAGACTAGAATTCCCCCAGAGAATAAGAGCATCCCTTCCAGTAGCCTAATAGTAGCCTGGTAAACCAGCCCCTTGTACTTCATTTCATTTTGTACAGATGGTCTGGAGTGGTGGTCGTTAGAAACTGTGTAGATGGAATAGGGTTGTAGCCTGGTAAACCAGCCCCTCCTACTTCATTTCATTTGGTACAGAGGCTCTGGGGCGGAGGCTGTGAGAAACAATTTCTTCCTGGAGGTGTGGACTCTGCTCTTAAAAACAAGTGGCTCTGCCTTTACACAATCGCTAACGTTTGGTTGTCACGTATGCAATTAGCCTACGTACGCACTACAATTCAAATGTAGCACACAAAGCCAGCGTCTTCGCTCACAAACACACCCTCTGTTCGCTGATTGGCTAGGAGTTGCTCGGTCCTCTTACAGGACCTTAAATTGCCTATGGTCCAGACTCTTTATACAAAATGAAATGAAGTACGAGGGGTGGGTTTATCAGGCTAGCTTCGTAGCTTCATTGCTAGGCCATCTTTTATTCTCACATAATAGCTTTCTGTTTCAGGCAGACAAGTGGCCTAACCAAAAAAGTCTTGTTTAACCTCATTCATTGGGTAGCTAAATATGTTGCTGGTTGCTGTGGCCTTTCACCAGGTGTCACTTGGCACAGCTGTAAAAATAGATAGGTGCATAATTGGACTTGCCTTTGTCATTGCTGTCCTAAAGGATTAAGTTAAATGAGCAAAATAACTTTAATGTGCAGATGAAGGGCATCAGACCTTGTGAAGTGTCAGGTGAAGGACCATTACATAAACTACTCCACCAGCAGGCCTGTGATGGTATTGCAGCTCCGCAGAGGCTTAGCTAGCCAACAGGCAACATACGGAGCCATTACTGGGCCTTGGAAGGCTGACAGCCTTTAAAAAGCATTGGCACTGCAGTTTTCACTGGAAGCAGTGATTTTGCTGGGGCCCCAGTGGAGTCTTGAGTAGCCTCTGATTTTGAGCTTGCACGAACATGATGGTCCAGCAGTCAGTACTCTTCCCACCCCTCTCTGTACCATACCCCTCTCTGTAGCGTACCCCTCTCTGTAGCGTACCCCACCCCTCTGTAGCGTACCCCTCTCCACCCCTCTGTAGCGTACCCCTCTCCACCCCTCTGTAGCGTACCCCTCTCCACCCCTCTGTAGCGTACCCCTCTCCACCTCTCTCTGTACCGTACCCCTCTCCACCCCTCTCTGTACCGTACCCCACTCCACCCCTCTGTACCCCTCTCCACCCCTCTGTAGCGTACCCCTCTCCACCCCTCTGTACCCCTCTCCACCCCTCTGTACCGTACCCCACTCCACCCCTCTGTACCCCACTCCACCCCTCTGTACCGTACCCCACTCCACCCCTCTCTGTACCGTATCCCACTCCTCTCCACCCCTCTGTAGCATACCCCACTCCTCTCCACCCCTCTGTAGCGTACCCCACTCCTCTCCACCCCTCTGTAGCGTACCCCACTCCACCCCTCTGTAGCGTACCCCACTCTACCCCTCTGTAGCGTACCCCACTCCATTTCACCCCTTTGTAGCGCACCCCACTCCACCCGTCTGTAGCGTCCCCCACTCCATTTCACCCCTCTGTAGCGTACCCCACTCCTCTCCACCCCTCTGTACCCCACTCCACCCCTCTGTACCCCACTCCACCCCTCGGTAGCATGCCCCACTCCACCCCTCTGTAGCGTACCCCACTCCACTCCACCCCTCTGTACCCCACTCCACCCCTCGGTAGCGTACCCCACTCCACCCCTCTGTAGCGTACCCCACTCCTCTCCACCCCTCTGTAGCATACCCCACTCCTCTCCACCTGTCTGTAGCGTACCCCACTCCTCTCCACCCCTCTCTGTACCCCACTCCTCTCCACCCCTCTGTAGCGTACCCCACTCCTCTCCACCCCTCTGTACCCCACTCCACCCCTCTGTAGCGTACCCCACTCCACCCCTCTGTAGCGTACCCCTCTCCACGCCTCTGTAGTGTACCCCAATCCTCTACCCCCGGGTGAGGTCCAGGGATGCTCATCGTCTCCTGCAGAGAGCTGCGAAGAGGCTTTTTTGAGGAATTACAAAAGCATGCATTTCTTCATTCTTAATTCATGCCACCCACCATGGCAAATGTTTACGAATTTAAAATCCTAGAATACAAAACGGCTAATGCGCATCGAGGGACATCAAGGTAAAAAAGAAAAGCAAAACAAAACAAGAAAAGTTACAGAAAAAACAAAAAGTATATCCAAGGAAAAAAAAATACAGAAATGAAATGATTTTTGTTGTTTACGCATTGGTCTGTGAGAGTTGGGCTGAGTGAATGCAGCTGATTAGCATATCCATTAAAAATGCAGGCGCGTGATTGTCATGTTATTAAGAGCAGAGACCGTCCGCAGTAAACATGCCATCCAGCTGGAGATGTGGGGCCGGGAGATGAGAGAGGCCCGTTTCATCTCCTACTCACACTTTCTCTTCCCAAACGTTACTCTGTGTGTGTGTGTGTGTGCTTGTGTGTGTGTGTGTGTGTGTGCTTGTGTGCGTGTGTGTGTGCATGCATTTGTATGTGTGTGTGTGTTCAGTACATATCAAAATTAGATGTATAATGAGTTGGGACTACCCTTTACAAAACACACACACACACATATATGCACGGGGACACATGCACCCACAAACACACGCGTAAACACACAGGCACACACACACCTATTTTCCCCATTTCTCTGCCTCTCAGTTTTTTCAAAAGCGACCTCATTTTAGACAGCATTAATGCAGCAGGCAGCACGCGCTCCTGCCTCTCTGTGTTTGTAAAAACCCCTCAATAATTTATTAGACATAACGGCTTAATCCAGAAGAAAAAAGCATATTTAGTCTGTTTGTGGTGCTCTCAGAATGGTAAACAGCTCCTCTCTCTGCATTTTCAAAATGTGAAGAGAGAGAGAGCAAGAGAGAGGGAGGGAGAGAAAGAGACAAAGAGAGGGAGAGGGAGAGATAGAAAAGCGAGAAACATGCTTGCTATCTGCCCGTGACCTGCTGACATGTAGCTTCAGAAGCAGCTAAATGCAGAGAGAGACACAGGGGCTGGCTGGAGGGTAGCGCTGTGTGTATGTGTGTGTGTGTGTGTGCCTGGGTGCGTGTGTGTGTGTGCGTGTGTGTGTGTGTGTGTGCGCGTCTGTCTGTGCGTGTGTGCGACTGTCTGTCCATGTGTGTGTGTCACAGAGAAAAATAGAAAAAGATCAAAGTAAAATAAACCCACTCTATAGTAGTCTTTGTTGAAGACGCTGAGGGCGGCTTTTTGCCGAAACGCTTACGTCTTGGACATGCTGTCAGTTTAATAAATTGCGAGACACAGTACTTGAGAGTGTGAGAGACTTAATTGTTTGGAGTTGAGCACATCCACCTCCCTGAGTAAAAATAGAAAAGGAGTCAGAAAGTGTCTGTGTGTGTGAGTGTTTGGGAGGTTTTTTTTTTTTTTGGTGTGCATTTCTGTCGTGTTTGTTATTCTGTTTGTTTTGTGTGTGTGTGTGTGTGTGTGGTAGCTCTGCCTAGGAACCACAGCTGTGTGTGGGCTTCTTGTTGTGTGGCTTTTGTGTGTTGCTAGGCACCCACTCCACATGTGTGGGTAGTGAGGACTCTGTCCCTCCCTGCGTCCCCCCCCTCAAGTAAATTGCTGCGAACTTCAATTAAAGGCACAATTAAACCCTAACACTAAAATCCGAGATTGTTATGCCTGCTGGCTGCAAATGTTGAGCTCCCTGTTGGTAGAGAAAAATACTCGTGTAAAGTGGAGGTGAAGGCCACAGAAAACCAAGGCTGAAACATAATTGTTTTCCCAACGGTGTGGTTGAATTGTTACAGCAGCATGAGGTGCTAATTGTGTGTGTGTGTGTGTTTGTGTGTGTGTGTGTGTGTGTGTGGGTGTTTGTGTTTCTCTTACTATCCTAACAGAAGAAACCCAGAATGAAGCTACAAACACGGTAAGCTTTCTGTGCAGTTCTGTGTTCTTTTCATGCTCTCTCTGTCTCTTGCTCTCTCTCTGTCTGTTTCTCTCTCGCTCTGTCTGTCTGTCTCTCTCTCTGTCTGTCTCTCTCTCGCTCTGTCTGTCTTTCTCTTGCTCTGTCTCTCTCTCTCGCTCTGTCTGTCTGTCTCTCTGTCTGTCTGTGCCAAGAGTTCCTGGAGTTCTGCTCCTCCTAATGAGGAATCTAGCCCAGATCTCATGCTCTTTTGGTTCTCCATATCAGGAACCTAGTCTACATCTTACGCTCTTGTGGTTCTCCTAATCAGTGGCTGAGTCCAGATGTGCTGCTCTCTGGGTTCTCCTAACCAGTAGCCCACTGTAGTTCTGCAGTATAGCGTTGGTTGTCTTGATCTATGTAGTGCTGGCATGGTGGAGGACCAGTCTACAGACATAGCCCCCCTTACAGTCCCAGCTGTCACTCTGGTTGAGGTCACAGACTCATCTGCAAATGTGACATGCTGCTCATCAAGAAGCCTAAACAGGATTAGATTCCCAGAAAACCACTCTTTCATCCAGCAAATTTAGAAAAAAACAGGCTGCATTTGGACGATTCGGCCGTTTGAAAGAGATGTTTACGCCGCTGCCTTATCCGCGCCCCATCTCACGGGAAGCGGGCGACACGCGTGTCAGCTCCATGTCAGAAAAATTACCAGATCTGCGTTTGCTGGCGCACAACGCTTCCCAAGCATGAAAAATTAAACCGTCTCCACACAGCCATGTTTTGTATTATTTTTTTAAAGGATGTCTGCGCGGATGCATCCTCTCACTTGCAAACAAGGGAGCTGTTTTGCATATGCCCCTCTCTCTCTCTCGTTGTGCATCAGTTTTAAATTTTTAAAGTTGGACTCCCCCACTGGCCTTGTGGTACTCCCCCATGGGTTTCTCGCCCCTCTCGCCCCTACTGCTGCCTCTGACGCTGCTTATTTATTCATGGGCATAAAACTGCCTCTCTGATGGCTCCGTCTCCAGTCATCAGCCTCCATCTCCTCCCTCGTGCCGTACGGGCGAGCCGGACCCAGGCAGCCCTCCCGGAGCTCCGCACGCACTTCCGTAGTCTGCCACTGGGTGGCGCTCTTGCACTCAGTAAACCCTGCACCCCACAGTGGTATATTGTCCTCTGAAGAAGTCCTTCTGTCAGCCTGCTATTTTTAGGAGCCCTCATCCTTTTACCATTTGGGCAGCTTGTGTGTGTGTTTATGTGTGTGTGTTTACTTGTTTACTTGTGTATTTGTTTGTTTTTGTTGTCTTTTTATCCCTCCCTTTTGTCTTGGGATGGTCACGGAATAAAAAAAAAACTGACGTCTCTCCACAGCACGCAGCCGCCACACCGCCTGTCAAGTGAGTACAAGAGCCAAACCACCCACCATCCATCCCCTCCACACCGAGCCAAACCACCCACCACCCATCCCCTCTCCACTCCCCATCCCCTCCCCAACCTCCCCTCCTCTCCTCTCTGCGCTGAGTTGAACCCCCCCACCCCCACCTCACCTCCACACTGAGCCGAACCCCCTCAACCTCCTCTCCTCTCCTCTCCTCTCCTCTCCTCGTCGACCCGAACTCCGTTAACCTCCTCCCCTATCCTCCCCTCTCCTCTCCCCGCCGAGCCCCCCCTCCCCCTCCTCTTCTTCCCGCCGAGCTGATCCCCCCCCACCCCCCACAGTACAGAAACACAATGGGCGCTGCTCGCATGCCTGTGTGCTGTGCATTTAGAAAGATCTAGAACAATGCCAGATATAGCGGAGCTGCAGTACATCACAATGTGTGTTCTAGTTTAGTCCTCCCATACAAGCTCCCGCTGAATCGTCCCCCTTCTCTCTGAGCCTGCTTCTTCCTCACCTCATTGTTGGACGCCAGCCCTGGCTCCCAGCGCAGCATCTGCTCAGTGCTGCTCTTTGTTGTCTAGTTCTTGTTTCTCTTATCTCCCACATTACGGTATTTGTGCTTTTAGGAAAATAGATGTTGTGAAAAGGCAGGAAATAAAATTAAAAATAAAAAGCACAGCGACCAAAGTGAAATGTTTCTGTCCCTGCCCAGGCGCGACTGGTACCAGACCGAGTCACAGGTCATTGTCACCATCATGCTGAAGAACGCCAAGAACGAGGACGTGAACGTGCGTTTCCAGGAGAACGAGGTAGCTGTCACACCTGTTTACTGAAGTCCCAGACCAAGAGTCAAGAAGTGTGTGTTAATAGTACCAGTGTGTGTGAGTGTTAATAGTGCCAGTGTGTGTGTGAGTGTTAATATAGATTGGGTCATCTGATTTCATAACAATTAAATGAATACATTTAACACAGTTAAATAAGTAATGTATGCATAGTATCCTCTCCTGCCTGCATTGTCTGCTACAGTGTCACTCTGACTGAATGTAGCCCTGATCAGACACACTAAGAAGATGGGAGAGTTGTAGATCCAGGAGGAGTGATGTTCGCTCTCTGTGGAGTCCTGTGCTGGCTGGACATTTTCTCTGTCACGTTTGAGAGGATAAGTGTGACGGGGGAGCTGTCTTCCTCAGTGGCGTTATGTGTATGAGGGGAGAGGATAGTCTTCAGTGGCGTTATGTGTATGAGGGGAGAGGATTGTCTTCAGTGGCGTTATGTGTATGAGGGGAGAGGATTGTCTTCAGTGGCGTTATGTGTATGAGGGGAGAGGATGGTCCTCAGCAGCGTTATGTGTATGAGGGGAGAGGATGGTCCTCAGCAGCGTTATGTGTATGAGGGGAGAGGATGATCTTCAGTGGCGTTATGTGTATGAGGGGAGAGGATGGTCTTCAGTGGCGTTATGTGTATGAGGGGAGAGCTGTCTTCAGTGGCGTTATGTGTATGAGGGGAGGATGGTCCTCAGTGGCGTTATGTGTAGGAGGGGAGAGGATGGTCTTTAGCGACGTGGTGTGTGAGACGGAGGCTGGTCTCTGGCGGCGTGATGTGCGTGACAGGAAAGCCGTCTCCCGTGCCGTGATGTATGTGTGTGTGTGTGTGTGTTAGGGGTAGGCTGGTCTGTGTGTGTGTGTGTGTGTGAGACGGGGGTAGGCTGGTCTTTGGCGGTGTGTATCTCCGTGGTGTCCCTCCGTAGTCCACGCTGCGATGGGCATCACACAGACAAACACCCCTCTGACTGCGATTGTTTAATTCAGCGCTGTTTAATTAATTAATCGGCCAGGTGGCAGACCAGGAGGGATTTTCGGCCCAAGTGTGCGTGTGTGTGTGTGTGTGTGTGTGAGGTTGTCCACAGCGGTGACAGGTGTAAATACCCCCCACACTTGTCACACGGCACACCAATATGAAGGGAAAGCGCTAGGGGTGGTAGGGGTGGAGGGCTCAACAGTTCCGCGTCCCCCTCTTACCCTAACCAAAAAAACATAAAAACATAAAAGGATAAAGGGATAAAGGGATAAAGGGAGAGGAAGAAAGCAGAGGCGGGGGATGGGATGGGGGGAAGAAAAAGAAGAAAAGAAATGGAAGTATGGGGCCGTTGTTTGATCTGCTCTATAAATTAATTACAGAAAGTGAGTTTTGTGTTATAATTTGGTTGCAAATGAGATGGAGCGAGCAGATAAAATATGGATGCGCGCTATCAGGGGAATCTGCCTGCGGGCCGCCTCTCATGCTGCTGCTACAGCCCCAGCGCCTGCCTTACACCGGGGAGAGGAGAGGAGAGGAGAACCCAGATCCCAGCGGCTCCCACAGCACACTCTGATGAGGGGTGGGTGGGTGGATGTTGGTAGTGGTGGGGACAGTGTTGAGGGGTGGGTGGTGTGGGCTTTCCCCAGTGGCCCCCAGCCCAAGCAGCCTTCCTCCCGCAGCGAATGGCCTGAGGGATGGATGGGGATGGAGGAGGATGGGGGGTTTGGATGGGGATGGAGGAGGATGGGGGGTTTGGATGGGGGGTTTGGATGCGGGGGATGGAGGAAGATGGGGGGTTTGGATGCGGGGTTGGATGGGGAGTTTCGAAGCGGCGGTTGGGTGGGGACGGAGGAGGATGGGGGGGTTTGGATGGGGATGGAGGAGGATGGGGGGTTGGATGGGGATGGAGGGGTTTGGATGCGGGGGTTGGATGGGGTTGGTGGAGGATGGGGGTTTGGATGGGGATGGTGGATAGGGAGTTGTAGGACAACTGGGACAGGGGGTGCAGGGGGTGCAGGGGGTGGGACAGCAGAGATGGGCGAGGGGAACCGCTGCAAGGAAGATAAATATTGGGTATGGGGTGTGTGTGTGTGTGTGTGTGTGTGGGGTGTGTGTGTGTGTGGTGTGTGTGTGTGTGTTGGGGGGGGGGGGGGGGGGGAGGTGTATGGGGTAATCTGTAATGCTAAACATGGTCCATTTATAACCAGAAGTCCTGCTGCTTCACAATCTCTTTGTTCTAAAGAGCCACTCACACTACTGATCACCTAAACATAGTGTTGATGTCTGGCGTTACCATAGCGACAGTTGCCACGTGCAATTTGGTGCAGGTGGATTGGGCAAGTAAAGAAGGCGTGATGTTTTTTTGTGTTGTTGTGTTTTCCTTGTGTTTATTTTTTGAGCAGTTGGTGAAGAATGTTTACATTGTTGGTGTGAAATTTGGGAGGAATGTCATGTGTCTCTCCACTCTCAGACAATACAGATTGACAGGATGTGCTGTTAGACACATACACGCACGCACACACACACAGCCTTACTCACATAGACACAGTAACAGACACACACACACATACATACACATCAGAGAGCATACACTCAACCAGCCACCAACACAAGACATACACATATGAACACACTCACATGCCCACGCCTCTTTGGCACATGCTCATTAACCCACCCTCCACAGTTGGCACACACACACTCACACACACACACGCACACACAGACACAGACACGCACACGCACACGCACACACACACACACACACACAGTGAGTCACCACAGGGGGGTGGTTTAGGGGCCTCTACGCTGGCCTGCGGCGTCCCCCGTGTTTGCGCCCCAAGCCTGTAAACACAGCCTGAGGCACACACACACTCACACACACTCACTCACTCGCACACACACACTCACACACACACACACACACTCACTCGCACACACACACTCACACACACACACTCACTCGCACACACACACTCACACACACACTCACTCGCACACACACACACACTCACACACACACACTCACACACGCACTCACTCACACACACACACTCACACACGCACTCACTCACACACACACACTCACACACACTCCCGGCTGCCAAGGGACCCGATTACCACAGCCAGGGTCCACACATGCACGCACATCCACGCACACACACATCATATCTCAGCTAGAGTGTGTGTGTGTGCGCGCGCGCACGTCTTGTGTGGTAGTGTATATGTGTGCGTAGGTGTGCATGTGCGTGTGTGTCTCGTGTTGTAGTCAAGATGTGTGCTCAGGTTTGTGTGTGTCCATGCATGCGTGTGTCTGTATGTGTGTTTATGTTTGATGCGGTAAGGTGAAAATGCAGTGCACAAATGGATGTTTATGGAAATATGCAGTGGCTGGAATTATTAATGCTTACCTTAGATTGCATGCTGCCTGAACTTGTGTGGTGCGATGTCCTGGGGGGGCAGAGGAGAGGCTGGGGGGGCGCAGGAGAGGCTGGGGGAGTGGAGGAGAGGCTGGGGGGGGCAGGCGAGGTGAGGAGAGACTGCTGTGAAGGTGCGATGTCCTGGGGGGCGCAGGCGAGGATGGGGGGCAGGAGAGATGCTGGGGGAGTGGAGAGGCTGGGGGGGGGCGCAGGAGAGATGCTGGGGGAGTGGAGAGGCTGGGGGATGCAGGCAAGGATGGGGGGGCAGGAGAGATGCTGGGGGAGTGGACGAGAGGCTAGAGGGGGCAGGCAAGGCAAGGAGAGACTGCTGTGAAGGTGTGGTGTCCTGGGGGGCGCAGGCGAGGCTGGGGGGGCGCAGGAGAGGACAGGTGGGGGGGCGCGGGGGGGTGGCGTCCTAGGGAGGAGAGCCTGGGCGGCGAGGCAAGGCTGTGGGTGCAGAGGCAAGGAGTGATGCTGTGAAGGTGCGGCATCCTGGGGGGAGCAGAGGCAAGGCTGGGGGTGCCGTCCTAGGGAGGAGAGGCTGGGCGGGTGCGGGGGTGGTGGCGTCCTAGGGAGGAGAGGGGGGGCGCGGGGGGGTGGCGTCCTAGGAAGGAGAGGGGGGGCGCGGGGGGGTGGCGTCCTAGGGAGGAGAGGCTGTGCGGCGAGGCAAGGAGTAATGCTCTGAAGGTGTGGCGTCCTGGGGGTGTGGGGGCGCAGGCAAGGCTGGGGGGCTCGGGAGAGGAGAGACTGAGGAAGTGGAGGTGAGGCTGGGGGGGGGGGGGCGCAGGAGAGGAGAGACTGAGGAAGTGGAGGTGAGGCTGGGGGAAGCATAGGAGAGGAGAGACTGAGGGAGTGGAGGTGAGGCTGGGGGAAGCATAGGCGAGGCTGGGGGGGGGCGCAGGAGAGGAGAGACTGAGGGAGTGGAGGTGAGGCTGGGGGGGGGGCGCAGGAGAGGAGAGACTGAGGAAGTGGAGGTGAGGCTGGGGGGGGGCGCAGGAGAGGAGAGACTGAGGGAGTGGAGGTGAGGCTGGGGGGGGGGGCGCAGGAGAGGAGAGACTGAGGGAGTGGAGGTGAGGCTGGGGGGGGGCGCAGGAGAGGAGAGACTGAGGGAGTGGAGGTGAGGCTGGGGGGGGGGGGCGCAGGAGAGGAGAGACTGAGGGAGTGGAGGTGAGGCTGGGGGGGGGGGCGCAGGAGAGGAGAGACTGAGGAAGTGGAGGTGAGGCTGGGGGAAGCATAGGCGAGGCTGGGGGGGGGGGGGTGCAGAGGTGAGGAGAGATGCTGTGAAGTTCTTAGCAGATGCTTGAGCAGCCAGAGGAGCGGCTGTTTTCAGAGATGTGTTTGTGGGAGGGCAGGAGCAGAGTTTGCCCCTCGCAAGGAGCTGCAAAATCTTCATAAATGATTCAGCAACCGCTCTGCTCACACCACAAGACTGATACGAGACGCCCCTCTCTCTGTCTCTCTCTCTACCTCTTCCCTTGCTCCTCTCCCTCCCTCTGTCTCTCTCTCTCTACCTCTTCCCTCGCTCCTCTCCCTCCCTCTCTGCCTCTTTCCTCTGGCTCTTCTCTCCATCTCTCCATCTCTCCCTCCCTGCCCCTCCCTCTCCCGTCTCTACAGTGCTGGGCCTCTCTGAAGCTGGCGTCGGGAGAAGACTACTGCCTCAAGCTGTGCCTGCTGCACCCAGTGCTCCCCGAGCACTGCTCCTACCGCATACTGTCTACCAAGGTCTGTCTACACACACACACACACACACACACACACACTGCTCCTACCGCATACTGTCTACCAAGGTCTGTCTACACACACACACACACACACACACACTGCTCCTACCGCATACTGTCTACCAAGGTCTGTCTACACACACACACACACACACACACACACACACACACACACACTGCTCCTACCGCATACTGTCTACCAAGGTCTGTCTACACACACACACACACACACACACACACATACTGCTCCTACCGCATACTGCTCCTACCGCATACTGTCTACCAAGGTCTGTCTACACACACACACACACACACACACACACACACACACACACACACACACACACACACACTGCTTCTACCGCGTACTGTCTACCAAGGTCTGTCTACACACACACACACACACACACACACACTCATACTGCTCCTACCGCATACTGTCTACCAAGGTCTGTCTACACACACACACACACACACACACACTCATACTGCTCCTACCGCATACTGTCTACCAAGGTCTGTCTACACACACACACACACACACACACACACATACTGCTCCTACCGCATACTGCTCCTACCGCATACTGTCTACCAAGGTCTGTCTACACACACACACACACACACACACACACACACTGCTCCTACCGCATACTGTCTACCAAGGTCTGACTACACACACACACACACACACACTCATACTGCTCCTACCGCATACTGTCTACCAAGGTCTGTCTACATACACACACACACACACACACACACACACTGCTCCTACCGCATACTGTCTACCAAGGTCTGTCTACACACACACACACACACACACACACACACACACACACACACACACACACTGCTCCTACAGCATACTGTCTACCAAGGTCTGTCTATACACACACACACACACACACACACACACTGCTCCTACCGCATACTGTCTACTAAGGTCTCTCCACACACACACACACACACACACACACACACACAAACACACACATACTGCTCCTACCGCATACTGTCTACCAAGGTCTATCTACACACACACACACACACACACACACACACTGCTCCTACGGCATACTGTCTACCAAGGTCTGTCTACACACACACACACACACACACACACACACTGCTCCTACGCATACTGTCTACCAAGGTCTGTCTATGCCTACAAACACACACTTAGAGACACATCTATCCACATGCACATACACACACATTGGTCCTGTCGCATTCTCTCCACCAAGGTCTGTCTTAAACCACCCTGGCCCACCGTACCACACACACACACCACACCACACCACACCACACCCACACACACTCACACACACACTTACATACACACACTACTCCTATCACATCCTCTCCACCAAGGTTTGTCTATGCCCTACCACACAAACACCACACACACACACCCTGTGTAAGGTCCTGGCTAATGAAGAAGGCTATGTGCAAGACACACAGGCACTCTTCAAGCATACGCCACACACACACACACACACACACACACACACACACACACACACACACACCTCATATAAGGTCCTGGCTAGGCAGTCAGACACACAGGCATGCTTCAAGCATACGCCACACACACACACACACACCTCATATAAGCTTGAAGCACAGTCGCCCCTACATGCTTGTTTACAGCCTGTCAGTGTTTGCTTGAGATTCACCCTCTGGTCACCACTGCTCTCGTTTAGAATGAGTGCTTGGGGTAGGGGGTGGGGAGGGAAATTGCACAATATTCCCAGAAAGAAATTAGTTTTTTGTGTGAATGTGTGTGTACATGTTGTATGTATGTATGTGTGTGTGTATATGCATGTGTGTGTGTGAGTGAATGTCTGTGTGTATGTGCAGTTAGATGCACTAACAGGCCATTAGTGCCTAGCCAGAGCAACACAAATGAGCCGCTTTTGAGGATTTAATTGCTTCTCTGTGGGTGTGTGTGTGGGTGTGTGTGTGTGTGGGTGTGTGTGTTTGGGGGGGTGTAGTGCAGGCAGGGTTCGGCTGGTAATGAGGGGGCATTCCAGCGCCCCTCCGTTGGGGAATTAACGACCAGCCTCTCTCTCCGTCTTTCCTCTCCTCTCCTCCTCTCTCCTTGAATCGCTCGCCCGCGAAACACCAGACCGCCATGTTGCGTCAGTTAAAAGCTTCTCCAAGGAGCCGACGGGTAATGAAGACATCCAAACCACTGAGTACCCCGACACGATCTCTCAGAGCGAAGCCTGCTGAGTACCCCGACACCCAACGCGGTCTCACAGAGAGAAGCCTGTTCAGTACCCCAACATGATCTCACAGAGCGAAGCCTGCTGATCACCCCCACACCATCTCACAGAGCCAAGACTACTGAGTACCCCGACACCATCTCACAGAGCGAAGCCTGCAGGTTACCCCCACACGATCTCTCAGAGCGAAGCCTCCTGAGTACCCCAACACAATCTCATAGAGCGAGGCCTGCTGGAGTACCCCGACATGATCTTACAGAGCAAAGCCTCCTCAGTACCCCAACACGATCTCACAGAGCGAAGCCTACTGACTACCCCAACACCCAACACGATCTCACAGAGCGAAGCCTACTGACTACCCCAACACCCAACACGATCTCACAGAGCGAAGCCTACTGACTACCCCAACACCCAACACGATCTCACAGAGCGAAGCCTACTGACTACCCCAACACCCAACACGATCTCACAGAGTGAAGACTACTGGGTACCCCGACATGATCTCTCAGAGCAAAGCCTGCAGGTTACCCCCACGCCATCTCTCAGAGCGAAGCCTCTTTCGCCTCCTCACTGTCTCGTTTGCCGTGACTCCCGCTTCTCCCGCGGCTCTTTCACTCGTGCGCTTGCGTTCCTCACTCACCACTTGCTAGCTAACTTTGAGCATCAGCATCGTGCCGGAGCCTTGCCACAGCAACTTACACCCACTGCATCCAGCTCATCAGGCTGCTGTACCTGTGGCGTCTCTCACCCAAGTCCCGGAGACCAAACGCCAACACACCTACTGCTGGAGGTTGGGGGTGGAGAGGCCTGTCACTGGGGCTGGAGGTTGGGGGTGGAGAGGCCTGTCACTGGGGCTGGAGGTTGGGGGTGGAGAGGCCTGTCACTGGGGCTGGAGGTTGGGGGTGGAGAGGCCTGTCACTGGGGCTGGAGGAGCAACTGAACAAGCACACCGCACTGCCTCTTAAAAGCCTTTCCATGTTTCTGGGGGAGGGGGTGAGCACCACTGCGCTGTGCTGATGGGGGGCCGGAATGGTAGGGGGGTGGGGTGTTGCCTAGTCTGGTGGGGTAGAGGGGTGGGGTGTTGCCTAGTCTGGTGGGGTAGGGTGGGGTAGGGGGGTGGGGTGTTGCCTAGTCTGGTGCGGTAGGGGGGTGGGGTGTTGCCTAGTCTGGTGGGGTAGGGTGGGGTAGGGGGGTGGGGTGTTGCCTAGTCTGGTGGGGTAGGGGGGGTGGGGTGGGGTGTTGGCTAGTCTGGTGGGGTAGGGGGGTGGGGTGTTGGCTAGTCTGGTGGGGTAGGGGGGTGGGGTAGGGGGGTGGGGTGTTGGCTAGTCTGGTGGGGTAGGGGTGTGATGGAGTGTGGCGTGGTGGGGTGGGGGGGTGGGGTGTGATGGAGTGTGGCGTGGGGGGGTGGGGTGTTGCCTAGTCTGGTGGGGTGGGGTGTGATGGAGTGTGGCGTGGGGGGGTGGGGTGTTGCCTAGTCTGGTGGGGTAGGGGGGGTGGGGTAGGGGGGGTGGGGTGTTGCCTAGTCTGGTGGGGTAGGGGGGTGGGGTGTTGCCTAGTCTGGTGGGGTGGGGTGTGATGGAGTGTGGTGGGGTGGGGTGGTGTGTATGTCTCAGTGTCTTGCCTCCTCCTCTTCGCTGCCGGCTCTCGTAAGCGCTCTCACGGGAGAGCTCCAGCCGACAGAGGAGGCCATGGGGTTGCAGTAGGAGCCACCACAGGACTCACTAGCTGTGCTTCAGGCAGGGGAGACCATGGGGTTGTAGTGGGAACCACCACAGCACTCACTAGCTGGGCTTCAGGCAGGGGAGACCATGGGGTGGTAGTGGGAGCCACCACAGCACTCACTAGCTGGGCTTCAGGCAGGGGAGACCATGGGGTGGTAGTGGGAGCCACCACAGGACTCACTAGCTGGGCTTCAGGCACGGGAGATGCCTGGCCTGCCTCCAGCCGTGCTAATCTGGTAGTAGATAGATGAATACTTCATTGATCAGGAAATGTAGGAATCCAGGAACAGATGAAACATACATACACACACACACACACCCTTACCGAAGTTTAGATACAGATACACTTACAGAAGTAGATACAGACACACTTACAGAAGTTTAGATACAGACACACTTACAGACGTTTAGATAAAGATGCACTTACAGACGTTTAGATACAGACACACTTACAGAAGTTTAGATACAGACACACTTACAGAAGTAGATACAGACACTGCCATAGTGCTGAAGTACAGTGTCGTAGCTCCGTGTCATTTTGGGTTGCAGGACATACGACTACGGCAGCCTGGTGTTCCTCAGCCGAACCTAAACACAGCGCAGTTTAAAGTTATGCACGGGCTGTTGGGTGGATGTCTATTAGGCCTGAGAGTTGCCCTGAGTTTGACCCCCAGCGCTGTCTTAATTAGCTGCTGCAGTGCACTTAACAAGATGTCAAGCATCCAGAGTCCAGGCTGACTGCGGCGCATTCTGCGGCTGTCAAGTGGAGTAGTCGTGCTGCTCCTGCTTTAAACTGCTCGTTCGTGTCAGCGCACGGGCGACTCGGTGAGCTTCGCTGCGTGACTCGCTACGGTGCCGTGGGAAGCAGCGTTTGTTCTCTGGAACACGCAGTCATTCGTTCCTGCTCACGTGCCCTGCCCTGCCCTCCGCTTGTTCGGAAATGAGTTTCAGCCACAACTGTCACTCGGACAGAGTTTGGCTTTTAGTGAGGGAGCCAGTGAAGGATCATGGGTACAGTGTGCTTTGGCTTGGTGGCGTTGTTGACAGACTGCACGGCAGCAGATGTGGATGATTGGTTTGGCTTTGTGGGGAATCTCATGAAGCAGTCATAGCCGAGCTCTTCTCTGGCCCATCAAACACGATCCGACTCTTTCAACCTCTCAGATTGTAATAATAATAATAATGCTAAAAATTATAATAACAATAATAATATAATAATAATAATAGTAATGATACATTTTATTATTACTATTATTATTATTATATTAGTTTTTATTTATAAAATGTATTTAACACTTTTCTAGATACTCAAAGTGACTTTGTAGATCCATAAAAGTAAACTCAAAGCTGTCTTGTGGTGAACTTAAAGCTGTCTAACAGTGTACTTGGCCTCTGTCTGCTTGTGTGTGGCTCAATATTTATGTTGTGGGAGCCTATGTCTTGACCCGAGGTGAAATGAGGAGTCGATCGCCCTCAGTCTTCTGTTTTCACACTGGGGGACCTGCTGTGCACTATGTATGAGAAGTCAGTTCTTTGCTCACACACACACACACACACACGCGCACGCGCACGCACACGCGCACACACACACACACACACACACACAGTCAGTTCTTTGCTCAAAGTCTTTGCCAGAAGGTTAACACACCCGCACACACTCAAAGAACAAGAGAGAGGTAGAGGTAGACAAATGGAGGTTCCAGGGAAGTGTACACACACACACACACACACATACACACACACACACACAGGGCTCTCTGCAAACCAGGACATCAGAGGACGAGCGTCCTTCCTCAGCGCTACAAGCAAACACCCTCACAGACCAACTGAACACAAGCATGGCTGTTATTTTTATGTAGAGCCACCTGTGTGTGTGTGTGTGTGTGTGTGCGTGCGTGCGTGCGTGTGCATGTGCATGCCTGTGCGTTGGTGTTGGGTGTGTGTACACTTGCTTGCTCGTGCATGTGTGTTTTCTACTTTCTATCTCTCTCACACGCATACACACACACACACACACACACACACACACAGACACACACACACACACACACACACAAACACACAAACACAGAGCGGTGCTATATCTAGCCAGCAATTTGCTGAGCTCTTGATGATTTCCTGGCTGATTGGAGAGGAGACTGAAGCAGCATACTGATGATGTCTGGAGCCTGGCTGGTCTGCTGCTCACACACACACACACACACACACACACACACACACACAGCTGGCAGCATGCCACAGATTGTTGGCGAATGGCTGCCACCAAAGAGGATGCCTGTGAACTGACCCTCCGCACACAGGTACACAAAACACTCTCTTTCAGACAAACACACACACACACACACACACACACACACACCACACACACACACACATGGCTGCCACCATAGAGGATGCCTGTGAACTGACCCTCCACACACAGGTACACAAAACACTCTCTTTCAGACAAACACACACACACACACACACACACACACACACACACACACACACATACACACACTCACACACATGGCTGCCACCATAGAGGATGCCTGCGGACTGACCCTCTGCACACAGGTACACAAAACACTCTCTTTCAGAAACACACACACACATACACAAACACACTCACACACATGGCTGCCACCATAGAGGATGTCTGTGAACTGACCCTCCGCACACAGGTACACAAAACACTCTCTTTCTGACACACACACACACACACACACACACACACACACACACTCACACACATGGTTGCCACCATAGAGGATGCCTGTGAACTGACCCTCCGCACACAGGTACACAAAACACTCTCTTTCAGACAAACACACACACACACACACAGTCACTTAATCACTTATTCAAAGTGACACATATACACACACACTGTCTATCTTTAACTCATGCCATTTCTCTCTCTCTCTCTCTCATCCCCCTCTCTCTCTCCTCTCTTTCTCTCCCTCTCTCTCTCTCTTTCTCCCTCTATTTCTCTCCCTCTCTCTCTCTCTTTCTCCCTCTATTTCTCTCCCTCTCTCTCTCTCACTCTCTCTCTCTCTCACTCTCTCTCTCTCACTTTTTATCTTTCTCTCTCTCTCACTCTGTCTGTCTCGCCGTTTTTCTCTGTCAGACACATGCACACACACACGAACACGCATATACACACACCTGTGCATGCACACACATACACACACACACACACACATACACACATACACACATACACACACACCCCTCCTCTCCTCACCTGACATGCACTAAGCCCAGGATATGAATAGCCCCTCTCTGTGTTTCAGCTTCACAGTGAGCTCCTGTCTTAATGCCTGAGCGAGCCCCATCTCTCTCAGAAGTGCTAATTCTTTTAATAAGTCCACTCCACACTCACACTCTTAAAAATACGCTGAGCACCTCGTATGGAGATGCCTTAAACCACACAGGGGATCATCTGAGGAGACAGCAGTGCTTCACACACCCACACACACACACACACACACACACACACACACACACACTGTCAGCAAAAAGACAAGCAGGGAGAAGTGTGTTCCTCCTGGGTTAGTCAGAATTCGCCAGCAGTGGGCTTCCCACCCTGTCCAGCTAGCTGTGTTCCATGGCAACAGTGGAAACTGCATACCACCGTGTGTGTGTGTGTGTGTGTGTCAGAGGGAGGCTGACAAGGGCTCTGTTTGAACGAGAGTGGAGGAGGAGGGGAGGGGAGGGGTCGGGTTTTGGTTGGGGGGGGGGGGGGGGGCACGGAGTTCAGTCCCCCTGCTCTCCTCTCTCCCTCGCCCTCCCTCTCTCTCTCCCCCACCTCTCTCTCTCCCCCACCTCTCTCTCTTATTCACTCTCTCTCTCCCTCTCTCTCCCCTCCTGCATACACACACACACACACATACACACCGACTCTCCGGATGACTGGCCTAAAGCCTCACAAAGCCCTGTTTGTTCCCTGGTCCACAGGGCTCCGTAGGAACACCCGGCACCACACACACACACACACACACACACACACACACCTACCGAGCACCTACACATACACCCACATGAAGGCACACTAGAACCCAAAAGCACACACACACAGCACAGCACAGGCAAAGATTGGCCACTTAGGGCATAGCCTTCTTGGCTTGCAGCGAATGCAGAGAAATTATTAGATTTTTCAGACTAAGAACATGCTAGGTATCAGCTGTTTTTTGATCTGAATGAAGCCATACTTTGTGTTTGTGTGTGTGTGTATGTGTGTGTGTGAGAGAGAGAGAGTCTCCAGACTTTCTTAGGGGGGGGTGTCACATGTAGACTTTAAGGGTGCTTGTTTCTCTTGGTGTGTTGAGTAAAAGAGGGAGACTGTTTTGTTTTGCACCAGGAGAGGATCAGGTTAGCAGGAGGAACGGTACTATAACTCTACTCTTTGTTCCAGGGCAGAAGCAGGTAGGTTTCCCTCAGCACTGGAGTCGGCGGTGTGGACTATGCTTGCACAGCTGCAGCAGTAAAAGAATGGGAGTTTGCCCATTACAGCAAACGACTTAGTTATGGGGTTGGATCCTAAGTAGCGCTGATGAGTAGGTAGTTGAGGGGTGTAGGATCCTAATTAGTGTTAATGTCTCTCTTCTCTCCCTCTCTCTCTCATTCTCCCTAAGGTATAGGATCCTAACTACTACTAATAATAAGGTAGTTATGGTATAGGGACCCTAATTAGTGCTAATGATTAAGTAGTTATGGTATAAGATCCTAATTAGTGTTAATGATTAGGTAGTTATGGCATAGGATCCTAATTAATGTTAATGATTAGGTAGTTATGGTATAGGATCCTAATTATTGTTAATGATTAGGTAGTTATGGTATAGGACCCTAATTAGTGCTAATGATTAGGTAGTTATGGTATAGGACCCTAATTAGTGCTATTGATTAGGTAGTTAT
>CM050220.1:1815000-1827500 GCA_027475355.1 Coilia nasus | reverse complement strand
TGGTGGCAGTTGTGAAACGTCACTATACCACACCCTGCGCCCCGTCTCGCCTCGGCTCCTTGTTCCCACACGCCCCAGGTCGCAAAAAAGTGTAGGGTCCGAGGTGGGTCGAATTGGTGTGTCGTTTGGACACGCCACCCCATGTCGGCAGTGGGAACGCAACAGACGACCCACTAATTTCGGCTGAAATTACCGGTAATTCTGCCAGTGTGAAAACGGCTATAGAATGCAAGCCTGCAGTCAGTCATGTTAGCTGCTCTGAGACACCGAAGTTTCCCTTAGAGGTCCGATAAAACGTTCTGTTGTAGTGGAGACACGTGAGGTGAGAGGACCACCTAAACAACAGTCCCTGAAATTTTCCCTCTCCCTGAATTACCATCGGAACCTCCCCTAATGGAAACACGTCTATTGTTTCTGCTCTCTGCTTGCATGATCCCCACCCTCTAACACCCCCCCCCCCCACTCTGTAACCCCCCACCCTCTAACACACACCCCACCCTCTAACACCCCCCCCACTCTGTAACCCCCCACCCTCTAACACCCCCCCCCACCCTCTAACACACCCCCCACCCTCTAACACCCCCCCCCCACTCTGTAACCCCCCACCCTCTAACACACCCCCCCACCCTCTAACACACCCCCCCCCACTCTGTAACCCCCCACCCTCTAACACCCCCCCCCACCCTCTAACACACCCCCCCCCACCCTCTAACACCCCCCCCCCCCCACTCTGTAACCCCCCACCCTCTAACACACCCCCCACTCTGTAACCCCCCCACCCTCTAACACACCCCCCCACCCTCTAACACCCCCCCCCACTCTGTAACCCCCCCACCCTCTAACACCCCCCCCACCCTCTAACACACCCCCCCCACCCTCTAACACCCCCCCCCCCCCCCCCACTCTGTAACCCCCCCACCCTCTAACACACCCCCCACTCTGTAACCCCCCCACCCTCTAACACACCCCCCCACCCTCTAACACCCCCCCACTCTGTAACCCCCCACCCTCTAACACACCCCCCACTCTGTAACCCCCCCACCCTCTAACACACCCCCCCACCCCTCTAACACCCCCCCACTCTGTAACCCCCCCCACCCTCTAACACCCCCCCCCACCCTCTAACACACCCCCCCCACCCTCTAACACCCCCCCCCCCCCACTCTGTAACCCCCCACCCTCTAACACACCCCCCACTCTGTAACCCCCCCACCCTCTAACACACCCCCCCACCCTCTAACACCCCCCCACTCTGTAACCCCCCACCCTCTAACACACCCCCCACTCTGTAACCCCCCCACCCTCTAACACACCCCCCCCACCCTCTAACACCCCCCCCACTCTGTAACCCCCCCACCCTCTAACACCCCCCCCCACTCTGTAACCCCCCCACCCTCTAACACCCCCCCACTCTGTAACCCCCCCACCCTCTAACACACCCCCCCACCCTCTAACACCCCCCCCACTCTGTAACCCCCCCACCCTCTAACACCCCCCCACTCTGTAACCCCCCACCCTCTAACACACCCCCCACTCTGTAACCCCCCCACCCTCTAACACACCCCCCCACCCTCTAACACCCCCCCCACTCTGTAACCCCCCACCCTCTAACACCCCCCCCCCACTCTGTAACCCCCCACCCCTCTAACACCCCCCACTCTGTAACCCCCCACCCTCTAACACACCCCCCCACCCTCCCCCCCAACACCCCCCACTCTGTAACCCCCCACCCACTCTAACACACCCCCCACTCTGTAACCCCCCCCCACCCTCTAACACACCCCCCCACCCTCTAACACACCCCCCCCCCACTCTGTAACCCCCCCACCCTCTAACACACCCCCCACCCTCTAACACCCCCCACTCTGTAACCCCCCACCCTCTAACACACCCCCCCACCCTCTAACACACCCCCCCACTCTGTAACCCCCCACCCTCTAACACACCCCCCACCCTCTAACACACCCCCCCACTCTGTAACCCCCCACCCTCTAACACACCCCCCACCCTCTAACACACCCCCCCACCCTCTAACACCCCCCCACTCTGTAACCCCCCCCACCCTCTAACACCCCCCCACTCTGTAACCCCCCATCCTCTAACACCCCCCCACTCTGTAACCCCCCCCACCCAGGGCAGCACTCACTCGATAGCTGCGGTTTCTGTTTGCATGATTTCCCTCCCTGTAACACACACTCATGTCTATCTGTCCGTGCGTCTGCAATATCCAAGGTAGCTCTATTAGCAGTCCCAATTAAACACACACACACACACACACATCTCTATCCGTGTGTGTGTAAGGTAGCTGTATTAGCAATCCCAATTAAACCCCCCCCCCCCATCCATCTGTGCGTAGGGCTTAATTGGAAGAGGAGATCAGGAGATTAGGAGTAGGAGGACGAGGACGCTCTGCTAGGAGGCTATGCACGTTTAAAAACACTAGTGTTTGTGTGTGTGTGTGTGTGTGTGTACGTTTAAAAACACTAGTGTTTGTGTGTGTGTGTACGTTTAAAAACACTAGTGTTTGTGTGTGTGTGTATGTGTGTGCGTGTGTATGTTTAAAAACACTAGTGTTTGTGTGTGTGTATGTGTGTGTGTGTGTACGTTAAAAACACTAGTGTTTGTGTGTGTGTATGTGTATGTTTAAAAACACTAGTGTTTGTGTGTGTGTGTGTGTGTGTGTGTGTGTACGTTTAAAAACACTAGTGTTTGTGTGTGTGTGTGTGTGTGTGTGTGTGTGTGTGTGTGTGTGTACGTTTTAAAACACTAGTGTTTGTGTGTGTGTGTACGTTTAAAAACACTAGTGTTTGTGTGTGTGTGTATGTTTAAAAACACTAGTGTTTGTGTGTGTGTGTACGTTTAAAAACACTAGTGTTTGTGTGTGTGTGTATGTGTGTGTACGTTTAAAAACACTAGTGTTTGTGTGTGTGTGTGTGTGTATGTTTAAAAACACTAGTGTGTGTGTTTGTGTGTATGTGTGTGTGCACTTTTAAAAACACTAGTGTGTGTGTATGTGTGTGTGCGCATGTGTGTATGTGTGTGTGTTTGTGTGTATGTGTGTGTGCACGTTTAAAATGCTAGTGTGTGTGCGTGTGTGTATGTGTGTGTGTTTTTGTGTATGTGTGTGTGCACTTTTAAAAACACTAGTGTGTGTGTGTGTGTGTGCGTGTGTGTGTGTGTGTGTGTGTGTGTGTGTGTGCATGTTTAAAAACACTAGTGTGTGTGCGTGTGCGTGTATGTGTGTGTGTTTGTGTGTATGTGTGTGTGCACGTTTAAAAATGCTAGCGCTGGCCTCTCCTTACGATGGGTTGGGAGGACGAAGCTGTGCACGTTTAAAAACAGTAGCCTGTGTGTGCCCGTGTGTGTGTGTTTGCACATTTAAAAACACTACTGTGTGTATGTGTGTGTGTATGTGTGTGTACACGTTTAAAAACACTAGCACTGGCCTCTCGCTACGAGAGGTTGTTATGGGCTCTCTGGCCTCCCTACGGAGGTTTTGTTTGTCTTTAAAAAGCAATATGTCGCTCCTTCTGTTTCCACAACATTTGTCCTGGAGCGAGCCAGTTCCTCTGGCCACAGAGAGGGCCTGTGAGCCTGAGCACGTGTCCCTGTGGAGGTGTAGGGCCACAGAGAGGCCTGAGAGCCTGAGCACGTGTCCCTGTGGAGGTGTAGGGCCACAGAGAGGCCTAAGAGCCTGAGCACGTGTCCCTGTGGAGGTGTAGGGCCACAGAAAGGGCCTGTAAGCCTGAGCACGTGTCCCTGTGGAGGTAGAGGGCCTGTGAGCCTGAGCACGTGTCCCTGTGGAGGTGTAGGGCCACAGAAAGGGCCTGAGAGCCTGAGCACGTGTCCCTGTGGAGGTGTAGGGCCACAGAGAGGCCTGAGAGCCTGAGCACGTGTCCCTGTGGAGGTGTAGGGCCACAGAGAGGGCCTGTGAGCCTGAGCATGTGTCCCTGTGGAGGTAGAGGGCCTGTGAGCCTGAGCACGTGTCCCTGTGGAGGTGTAGGGCCGTCTCCTGCATACCAACACCACTCTGTCGCCACCATGTCTGTGGTTCCTCTCCTGCTACATGTCTGTCTACTACACCTGCCCCAACGCCACCCCTCTAACCACCTCATTCCATCTCCCTACCCTACACCTGCCCCAACCCCCCCCTCTCACCACCTCATCCCATCTCCCTACCCTACACCTGCCCCAACCCCCCCCCTCTAACCACCTCATCCCATCTCCCTACCCTACACCTGCCCAACCGCCCCACCTACCTCCCTACACCTGCCCCAACCCCCCCCCCTACCTCCCTCAGTGTTTTCCTCAGAAATAAAAAGAAGGGTTTAAATTTTGATGTAAATACGATGCCGCCGTGGCACAGTAGCTAGGAGGATTGGTGGGCATGCACCCTGGGAATTTTTTTTTTTTTCTAGAGCTAAAATGGTGCATTCTAGGAAGATCTGAAGCAAAATTTTGGTCCCAGAAGGCTGGTGGAAACATAACACTTTAAATAAATGTTTCATTTTTTGGCACAAATAGAACAAAAAACTCGTTGCACTTGGTGAGTTGAAAGAGCCAAAACTCCCAAGTGGGAAGGCTAATTTATTGTCACACAAGAAATACTGCAAGCACTATATAATGTCACATGAATTTGACTAGGCTGTCACTAAAATGTCTAAACTAAATGTTGAGCCTCCTGTTTTTCTGGGCTAAATTCTATCAGCTAAATGTCTCCCTGTATGGCCACATGAAAGCTGAATTGGTACAACAGATCTTAGATTCTGCAGATAAATATAATTCAGTGTAGTGTAGTATTATCTAGAATGATGTCTGATGACAACAAATTCTTTTTTCAGTGTTCCTGTAACAAGCTAACCAACTAGCTCATTGAAATGATTGGTAATGTGGTAATGCTAACAGACATCGACTCATCTTGAATTTAACACGTTGCAATAACCTTACAACGTTATATTACTTTCTGCACTTCAGCTAATATCAGTATTAGTATCTAGGTGGGTGTTGGTGAGTAAAGTGGCAGCTTTCAGTTTAAAACATTATCTTAGCGTAGTTCGCTAGCGTTAGCGCGCTAACAACCCCATACAGGCTGCAGCCTGGTTTGAAATGAAGCTAATTTTCTGGAAATCCAAACAGTAACAACGTACACTATTAGGCTTGAAATAATCACAAATAATTGCGGATTGTGACACTTTGTTAATAAGAACCATCAACAAATCCAGAAAGACGTAAGGACCAATTTATTAGTTAAATTCCACGAGTGTCCCATTCAATGAAACAGTCTTGACTCTGCTCTACATAAAGGAGGACTTGCCTTTCACGCTCTCTCTCACTCTCTTTCAGCAGCTAGATGATCCGATCGCATTGTGTACACTGTGGAGAAAGTTTTCTTGCTACATGAGCATGTCCCAAGGAGAGCGTTCTCCTTCCTTCTTGTGTAGCATTTACAGTCAAAGTCAGACAGTTTTAGTAGCCCCGAGGTTTGCGTTAAAGATCTTAGATTCTACAATACTCTCTGATACAGCTGACTGGCGGAAAAAAAAACAAAGGAGCACTGTAATCGGCATGTGATTGGCCAGTTTCGCCAGTATAGTAGTTTACACACCCACCACGGAAGTTTCCTAAAAACGCAGCCTACATTTGACTACATTGGGACTTCTTGTTCGGGGAAAATCCCGGGGGGAATGTTTTTGTGCATGATTTTTAAGCGTATCGGCATTTTATGAAAGCGTCTCGGCAAAACTTGATGCGTATCGGCGAAAAAAGAAGCGTATCGGTGCCGATACGTTTAGACGCTTTGGGGAAAACACTGCTCCCTACACCTGCCCCAACCCCACCCCTCTAACCACCTCATCCCATCTCCCTACCCTACACCTGCCCAACCCCACCCCTCTAACCCCCCCACCTACCTCCCTACACCTGCCCCAACCCCCCAATATCCCTACCCTTTCTGCCCCCCTGTCCAACCCACTTCTCTAACCCCCCAACCTCCACCTATTCAACCCCCCCCCCCCATCTATTCTCTCTACCCTAACCTACCCCCCCCCCATTCCCCCTAGTGAAGATGGACATGGAACATGTTGTTGAGTGTGTGGTGTGCGGTGTGTGTTGTTGGGTGTGTGGTGTGTGTTACAGATGGAGTCTGGGGGGATATGCTGTTGTTGAGCGTGTGGTGTGTGTTACAGATGGAGTCTGGGGGAATATGCTGTTGTTGAGTGTGTGGTGTGTGTTACAGATGGAGTCTGGGGGAATATGCTGTTGTTGAGCGTGTGGTGTGGTGTGTGTTACAGATGGAGTCTGGGGGAATATGCTGTTGTTGAGTGTGTGGTGTGTGTGTTTACAGATGGAGTCTGGGGGAATATGCTGTTGTTGAGCGTGTGGTGTGTGTGGTGTGTGTTACAGATGGAGTCTGGGGGGACAGTGCTCAGTACTAACTGGACTGACGTGGGCAAGAGGACGGTGGAGATAAGTCCCCCCGACGACATGGAGTTCAAGAAGTACTGAAGAGGAGGAGGAGGAGGAAGAGGAGGAGGAGAAGGAAGAGGAGGAGGACAAGATGAACGTGGTGGAGGAGGAGAGGTGGACTCTGAGCACTCCTGTGGTGCTGTGGGCAAACATGCTTGTGTGTGTGTGTGTGTGTGTGTGTGTGTGTGTGTGACCCTGTCTGCCTCTATGTGGTCTGTGGGTCAGGCCTGGAGCTCCACACACACACACACACACACACACACACACACACACACACACACACCTGAGCTGCCATCACCACCACCCTCACTCATCACTCCTTCATCCCCCTGGTCACTTGATCATTCTACTCGCCATGTTCTTTTTGCTTTTTGTTGTGTTTGTTTTTTGAAGATGAGATGGATAGTGTACATTTTTTAATCTTCATAGAAGAAACTTTGTCCTTTCTTTGAGTGAAAATGAAACGTTTGAAGGTGGAAAAACAGAATTGTGAAATATTTAGATTTTCCTGATTTCTCCTTGTTTTTGCACCCAACTTTCTTTGGCACTCACAGCCCCCCCCCTCCCCCCCACCCCCATGCCTGAGGAACCCTAAGCACATCGCTCATCTCTGCAGAGTCGTGGAGCGATTCCCATCTCTTCCCTGACATGCTTTGGGGATTGTCAACGGCTAAAATGGAAAAGTGTAAATAAATATTTTTTTCTTTGTCCCAGTCTGTTGGCCATCTCTCTGTTTCTTAAAATCTAACAGCAACAAGTTCTTTCACAGACTTTCTATGCATGTCGGATTGAAAAAAACACATACTTTAATTCAGTTTAACTTGCACACTTCTATGTTGGTATAAAAATGTATTTATAAATGTATCTTATAATAATATACACAATAAATAAATAATGACCAGTGTCTCAGAATGCACATGAAACATGCTGTACTTAGTATGCACAGCATGCACACGCCAGCATTGCTTAGCATGGATGGGTTTCAGCAGCTGAATACTAAGTTGTTGACATCCCTGCCGACACCATGTTTACCTTTTTCAAGAAACATCACCCTTTTCCTGCAGTGCCACTGCAATGGCAAGAGCAAAGTGCCACTTGTTCGGGTGGCTGTTTTCTGCAGAAGGGGGAGGAACAGCCCGAAGAGTGCTGTGTGTGTGGGGTGGGGGTGCGACGCTCTGCTCCAGGACTGTCAGATAGCGCATAAACATTCATGAATTTGGTGGGACACAGCTCAGAGCAGCCTTTGATAGTAGGTTAAGTGGTAAATTCGCGGCGCGAACGTTTCATCTTCAGCTCTGATCAAAAGGGAAGTTTTGCAGCCGTGTGCTTTAACAGTCTTTTCTCCCCGCTTAAAGCTCCCTGGCAACATCAAAAGAAGCCCCATCCATTTGCATTATGGGTAAAATATCCGACCAAGGCTGAGGAGGAATGTGCCGCTGTGCATTTCATCCCTTCGTGATCCCTGCTCCGACATTAAAAACCACCATGCAACCAAGATTCATGCAAAATACAGCATTCAACAAGAATGCGTTATGGCAAAATACAGCATTCAACAAGAATGCGTTATGGCAAAATACAGCATTTAACAAGAATGCATTATGCATCAACTTAAAAAAATCAAGAGGTTTTATTGTTTGCCAGGGCATTTTAAAAGGCACTTTAATGCATATGATGTCATATAAGGACAACATAGGATTCTCTTGCATTACATCTGAAAGAATGCTTTGAAATATTAATGGTTTCAATACAGAGGGCATATCTTAAATACAGAAGAAGACCAGACGCTATACCACTGCTGGCCTAAGGGCTAATATGAAGCCAATGAAAATGAGACACTGCACATGTATTTACAGAAATAACATACAACATATTGAAATTTTGGAATGCAATTTAGATAAAGATACTTTCATAAATACAAACTTACTTCCACTACCTCCTTGAATGAAGGAACAGAACTAGACTCTGATCCAATGTTGTGTTTGTTTTAGTCTAGGAGAAGTTTCCCTGTCTGATTCCCTTCTACTGAGTGTGTGCTGAGTGAAGACAGACAGACAGACACGTAGACTGTGAGGATGGTGAGCCACAGTGATGTGCTGCCTCTGTGCTGCAGTGGGGTGGAGAGGGGGTCACTGCTGTCTGTAGTGTGTGTACTCTAGCTTATTACGATCGCCTCCCTCACTGCCCCTCCCCCCACGCCGGTCGTCACCGCCCGCCACGGCCCCCCCCAATGTGCCCCCCCACTTCCGTTGCTCTCTTAGAGGATGCCGAGGATGCGTCCCACCCACCAGCGGCAGGGCATGATGACGCGGCACGCCACGCGGCAGCCGGCGTAGTGGTAGGGCCAGGGCTGGTACCCGCCCAGGGGCTCGCAGATGCGCTGGCACTGGGTGTAGCTCCGCCGGCACTCCGTGCAGCACACGCCCGTATGGTCCAGCATGGGGTCAAAGGTCATCGTGCCCTCCTCACCCTCCATTCCGCGCTGCACACGCACAGAGAGAGAGAGAGAGAGATAGAGAGAGAGTCAGAGAGAGAGAGAGAGAGGGACAGAGGGAGAGAGAGTCAGAGAGAGAGAGAGAGAGGGACAGAGGGAGAGAGAGTCAGAGAGAGAGAGAGAGGGACAGAGAGAGAGAGGGACAGAGAGAGAGTCAGAGAGATAGAGAGTCAGAGAGAGAGAGAGAGTCAGAGAGAGAGAGAGAGGGACAGAGAGAGAGGGACAGAGAGAGAGAGAGAGTCAGAGAGAGAGAGAGAGGGACAGAGAAAGAGAGTCAGAGAGAGAGAGAGAGTCAGAGAGAGAGAGAGAGAGTCAGAGAGAGAGGGACAGAGAGAGAGAGAGAGACAGAGAGAGGGACAGAGAGAGAGTCAGAGAGAGAGGGACAGAGAGAGAGAGAGAGAGAGAGGGACAGAGAGAGAGAGACAGAGAGAGACACACGGGGAGTCAGACATTGTGCTCACACTACTCGAAATGAACATGAGCAAGGTCGTAACAACAGCAAAGTCCTGGGTCCTGGGTTCAGTACCTAAGTTCAAGACATACCTAAGAGCAATGGCACATTTACGTCAGGAGTTTACAAATATGCAAATATATATATTTGATTATATAGATATGAACTCATTACAGACAGACAGACAGACAGACAGACAGACAGACAGACATAGATAGATAGATAGATAGATAGATAGATAGATAGATAGATAGATAGATAGACAGATAGATAGATTCATTGATTGACTCATTGATTGATTTACTGATTGATTCGTTGACTGATTCATTGATTGGCTGTTCTGATGTTCATGTGTGGGAGTCAAACATGTGTACTGCTGTTCACACCTTGCTGTAGTAGTTGAGCAGCAGCACTGAACAACACTGTACATAAATATGTGTTAATGCACTAACACTAAAATAGCTTTGCCTTAATACTGTGGCATCCATTTGCCTTAATACTGGGGCATCCATTTGCCTTAATACTGGGGCATCCATTTGCCTTAATACTGGGGCATCCATTTGCCTTAATACTGGGGCATCTATTTGCCTTAATACTGGGGCATCTATTTGCCTTAATACTGGGGCATCTATTTGCCTTAATACTGGGGCATCTATTTGCCTTAATACTGGGGCATCTATTTGCCTTAATACTGGGGCATCCATTTGCCTTAATACTGGGCCATCCATTTGCCTTAATACTGGGGCATCTATTTGCCTTAATACTGGGGCATCTATTTGCCCCATTTGAATCCCCTCAGCGCCCAGTTGTGTGGGCTTTTAGTTACCCAATGCCCTTCCACAGATACCGTTAGATCTGTCCCACACCTCTCTCTCCCACCTCTCTATCCCTCTCTCTCTACCCCTCTCTCCCACCTCTCTCTCTCCCTCGCTCCCACCTCTCTCTCTCCCTCGCTCTCTCTCTTCCTCTGCCCCCTTCCCTCGCTCCCACCTCTCTTTCCCTCTCTAACCCTCGCTTCCACCTCTATCTCCTTCTCTCTCTCTACCCCTCTCTCTCTCTCTCTCTCTCTTCCTCTCCTCCCTTCCCTTGCTCCGACCTCTCTTTCCCTCTCTAACCCTCGCTTCCACCTCTATCTCCTTCTCTCTCTCTCCTTCCCTCTCTCTCTCTCATTTCGATCCAGCCGCAACATCTGGGCCTTCGGGGCTCTAACGGGCCATGATAGATCTTTAGACACACACACACACACACGCACACTCACACACACACAGACACACACACACACATACACACACATACGCACACACACACATACACACACACACATACACACACACACACACACAAAAAAATATGTATGTGTCCCAGTTTTTTCTCCTTCCCTCTCCTCCTCTCCTCCCTCTTTGGCTCTTTCTGTCGCTGAGGGGACAGGCGAGCGCAGGGATTAAGAAAGGACTGGAACTCCAGAAGGGGTAGAGGGATTTGGGGGAGGGTGTGTGTGTGTGTGTGTGTATGGGGGGTGTGTGTGTGCTCTGGTTTAGGGACAGGGATGAGAAGGGGGATGGTGGGATAGAGGATAAGACATGGAGGGTGGGGAAAGGGGGGTGGTTGGTTGGTTTTGGGGTGGTGATGGGAATTGGGTAGGCCCAGGGGGGGTAGTTAGGGGTGGAGTGGGGCAGGTTTCGCAGGGCAGTGCAAACACAAAGGCTGTGGGGGGGTGAAAGGAGCACTGAGCTGTGCAGAGGGCCTGAAAGGTTTTTTTGGGGGGGATGGGGGGGCATGTGGGGCCTGTGAGAATAAACGGGGGGGTGACAGGCATGGCCTCTCCGAGTGACCCCACATCTGTTCCTCTTCTCACAGCTGCCTGGGCCCTCTCCCGCTCTGGGACGCAACCGGCAGTCAGACACCCCATCTTACCCGCTCCCGGCCCAGCCTAGTCCGGCCCAGCCTAGTCCAGCCCAGCGACCCGCCCCCCCAGCCCCCCACCCCAGCCCACCCAGCCTAGCCTACCCCAGCGAGCCCAGCCCACCCAGTCCAGCCCAGCCTAGTCCAGCCCAGCGACCCGCCCCCCCAGCCCACCCAGCCCAGCGACCCGCCCCCCCAGCCCCCCACCCAGTCCAGCCCAGCCTAGTCCAGCCCAGTGAGCCAGTCCACCCCCCGACCCAATCCCAGCCCAGCCCAGCCCAGCGCCAGATGCATGTCTCAGAGCTGAAGTTTCACACTCGGCTGGGCATTCCGCTGCCACATCAACGTCACAGCAGCCATTATAATCCCTCACACGCCGTGCAGCAGGAACAACAACGGCGGCCTCTGCAATCCAATAAATATGCTTCAATTCATCTCAATAAACATGCTTCAATTAACTTCAATCTGTCCAAATACCATCAAACGCTTTTATGAGTGTTCAAGGACCAACCCACATGTGCAAACTCCCTCGATGATGCTATTGTATGTTTATATGTGCAGGCTAGTTACTTATGCACCCTGAGGCCATGCAGAAAGCAGCCAATGTGTCCTTTGAAACCCTTAATGGCTACGGCTGTATGGTGCCATTATGAGACACACAACGAGTAAACGGCTCTGCTGTCATTAGTTTCTCTTCAGTTAGGATAGCTCTCATCTGCTCTCATTTGTCTGATTCAGTGAGCCAGTGCAGACATGAACGACATTAAGCTGCCACACAAAAAGCAGGAGACAGGCAAGTATTTATGAATAAAGACAAAGAGACAAGTATTTATATATAAAGACAAGGAGGTGGGTGTTTAAGAATAACGTTTCCTAGTAAATCTTATAACTGGTCCTTAGATTTTACAAAAATGGATGCAAACATGGCCAATCCTTTGTTCTTCGCAATGCAATGATTCTCATCTTAGGGAAAAATACTCTGTGAATAGCTGTCGTCTACAGCAACAGGAAGAGTATGTCTTTCACACTGATACACCAGCCATGTTCGAACCTTAACAGCTTTTCATATCACTGAGGAAGCTGTCACTGCTATAGATGGAGAGAGAGAATGAGGGAGAAAGAGAGAGATGAAGAGAGAAACAGAGAGGACCCTAAGCATCATGTTGAGGGGTTTGAAATGGGAGATGCCAA
>CM050220.1:1792500-1807500 GCA_027475355.1 Coilia nasus | reverse complement strand
CCCAAGGATTAAAATAACCCTACCCCTAACACAAGGACTAAAAAAAGCCTAACCCCAACCCTAGAATCAATGTGATTGGAGTAGTAGACCAGACCTCATCAGTGGTGTCATGTTTCACTGAATTTCTCTGAATTTGAATATTCATCACCCTGGAGACCAGGCAAAACATACAGCGCCAAATATCTCCAGACAGAATTTTAATTTCCAAAGACTAACGCACTTGCTATCTTACAGTTTGAAACATCATTCCTTGAAATGACATGTAGTTAGTCTACAATAAGGTCTATTCTATGTAAGGTGTTAAAAACTTGCCATCTTGCATGTTCTACAGTTCTATAATTCAGTCTATGCATTTCTTTATACCAATTAATACGTTTTTATTTAAATAGGTGTCATGGTGCCACTTTTAACAAAGGCTAACAATCCACATTGCACTCACACCAGCCAAATGATCAATGAGGGTTTAAACAAAATATTTCACGATTTTTATTTTTCAGAAAACAACTACTTAGTAGGTTAGCAGTGCACAAACACAGAGTTAATGTTGTTGCAATGGATTTGTATTAGCCTGTATAGGCCTGTGCCGTGTGTAGCCGAGTGAATTATACCCCAGACTCATCCTCTGGCTCACCTCTCGGCCCTGGGGCTTCGGATAGACCACACAGGCTACTGCAAAAGCGCTCACTACGGTTAACGCGCCAGCTAGGATACAGTGCAAGGGGGACGACATGAAATAAAATAAATAAAATCAGAGTTTGTTCTTACATGTTTGTCATTGACATTCCAGAAGTAGAAAGCCCCTATTGCCCCAAAAAGCAGCAGGGCGGCTCCAACAATAAGCACTGCGACTCCGATTTTCAGCAGGCGTCCTGAGTTGGAGGGCTTGATAGACACCGCAGTGTAAGCCTATGCAAATTGAAGACGGGTTGACAAATTGAATTGTTGGTGCACATAGGAAGCTTTTTGATATGCTAGATAGTGTGTGCAAGATAATGACAACTGAAGTGGACTTGAGCTGGCACAACATCAAAATGACAATAGCCGGGCTACGGCATACCATTTACTGGATCAAAGCGAATCAGTTCAAATTAAAATATGTCCAAAGGGCTGGTGGCTTTTCCAAGCCAGTCAGGGGTCTTTGTAATTTCATCCCTCTTCCTGACAAGTTTTTTCTGCGGATAAGACACTGCTGCCAGCACTAGTTTTGCACGAAAACGTGGCCACGTTCAGTAGCCCACATATGGCAATAATGTATGAGTAAGCATTACTTACAGGTGGCATAAACTGCTGCAAATCCTCTGGACCAGCTAAAGCAATGGGTATTTTCTCTGACGTCGCTGCCATGGCTGCGTAGAGACGTCTACTCCGAAAACTATCCTACTTCTGTTCAGTCCGGCCTTGTAAGAGAGAAAAACACTCAAGGGGGGAGAGGGGGAAAAACCGCCTGAGAAGTGAAGGAATGGCTTGTGTGCTGTAGCCTATTACCTGCTGGGAGACTATCCTGGATACTGACTGGACCTGCCCAACGAAGGTATTTGTTTTCAGTCAGATGACTGGATCTGGTTCGAATTTTAAGGCTTCTGTGGCAGGCCACTGCTATGGTAAACCAGTGACAACACTTTTGCAGCTTTTGCTTACGTACGTTAACCTATAAAAGGAATTACCCTGCTATTACACAGGACTATTAATGTGGAAGACGTCATGATGTAGTGGTGGAACCTTGTCATCAAGGTTCCTGACAACCCATGCGCATAAAGCAACCATTAGTTCATTGGCGCGCCAAATTGAAACCAAAAGTTAGCTGTGGCCCTTTGATATTTCTTTGAAGAACTCAGCAGTGACTCTGCATTTTTTCAGGGAAAGCCCAAATGTTAGACCTGGTCGTCAGGTCTCGAGCCAGCATGTAAAAGGTCACACGTGCGCCCTGCAAAGGCAACGTTTCCACAGTGAGAATAGAAAGCCTCTCCTATCCTTTTAGTCCTGTCCAGAGAATACAATACTCTTCCTGTCCATTCATATACATGTGCCCCACTATAGCTCTTTCTACACACTTAAACAGACAGAACCTGTCATTCATAAATAGCTACGCTACTATACCAAAGGCAGCTTACTTTTAACAAGCTACAACATGTTCTCATGCGCCAGTTTCCGCTTACATCTTCTTTAATATAAGAATAATTTAAGACCCTCGATTAAATATTTAGGTTTTATGGCTTTCGATGCAGATGTGATATTCCTGTGTGTGATACCTTGGGCCATAGGAAGACGGCCTTTTATTGTTTTTAGCTGGGTGTTTGGGTAGTTCAGTTGTCCAACGAAATTGGCGAGTTCTGCTTTGTAAACAGCGCCCTCCTCTGTCCTGTCCTGACACATGTCAAAGTTTCTGCTGAGCTTACAAAGGCGAGACGTAGTCAGAACAGTGTGCTTACTTTTAAGTAGTTTATTTTCAATGTATGTGATAGAAAGTTGAGCAATAGGAGGAACACATTTGGCATTCAAATATATCCTTACAATGTTATCAACTTGATACATAGGGTTTTTCGACCATAAAAGTAGTTTAGAGCCTTTTAAATAATAAACATGCCATTAAAATAAAATACTCTTGGATTCACAGTTTGTTTTGTTTTCAATAATATTATAAAAATATAGCTTCTCTGTATTTACAAAATCTTAATATACATAGTATGTTCAACAAAGTCCCATTGATTGGATAGGTCGAAATTGGACGAGGACTGACATCAAAATGCACTATAATACACAAATATTATATGTTGGCATATATTTCTCTGAAAAATAAGGATAACGATAATAATAATAATAAGAAGAAGAAGACTATTGTCATACATTTGCAGCAACTGGCTGGTTTCAAATACATATAATAATAAAATATAATAAACTTATTGGAAAGAAAGCATAGTGAAGCCTCAGACTTCATTGGTTGGGCAGCGTGTTGTGGTGGGTGCATACACAGGAATAGTGATGTCGTTGATTTCTTGCACCCTGACGGGTCTCGGGGGGGTGACCAACATGTAGTCGTATTCTCTGTGCAGGACTTTCTCATAGACGCTCTGCAGCCCGGTGGTTTTTGGGATTTGCGCCGGGTAATAATTGTCTCTGCGCATGTTGTCCCTGGGTAGCGAGGCTGTCTTGGCGAATGAGGAGAGATGTTGCCCGTGAGCTGAGTTGCTGTTCGCGCGGGTAGCAGAGGGGCTCCAGCATCTGTCAGAGTGGCCAAGAATCTTGCATTCGCTCGTGCACGCCCACAGACCTGGAGAGAGAAAACAAGAGAAGAGTTCAATTTTGCCCTGTGTTTCATGCGCCCGTTGAAGCTTCCCCACTGACTTGTAAAACCGTACTGTGTAAAACTACACATCTTTGCTTACCATTCTGTGCGTTACCCTGATCTTTTTTGAGGCCATCCCCACTGATGTCTGAATCGCTGTCGTTGAAGTCGCTGTCTCCTTTCCCGCTGTCCTTCCCACTGAACTGTGGATCACGCGCTGAAATGGTTGTGAAAGAGTTGCCCTTCCAGATGGTGATGGGTCGGAGGGTTTCTTTTCCGTATCCAGGCAGTGTAGAATATCCCTGCTGAAATATAATAAAGAGAGGCGTTAGAGAGAGCACTTCTGGGGTCCAGTGCATAACCACTGGTAACATTGCTTCTACATTTTGTACAATTTCGACAGAGACAACACTAACTCACCTCGAGTTTGCCGCCGTGAGACTTGTTGTCTGGCTCGTAGGTGCAGGTGGTCTCTGTGCCATCTTCAGAGTTGGAGCAGGTGTCGCTGCCAGCCTGGAGGGAGCCCGCGAAGGAGGGTTTGTTGGAGTAGGGGTGGACGTCAAACACGTTGTCGCTGTGGATGGGAATGAGCTGGTCGCTGTTGTTCTTGCCCCCCTCCAGGGTCGTCATGCCATCTTTGTCCAGGTCAAAGTCGTGGCCCCGCTTGACTGTTTTGCGCTTGTTGCAGGTGGTGGCGATGAGAATTATAGCCAACAGCAGCAGGGTACAGCTCCCCGCTAGGACGACAATGATGACAATGGATAGGTCCCATTCAGTGGACTCCCCGTTGCCACTTTGCCTGAAAATGGTCCGGTCGCTGGGGGGAGCTCCGGCTATGATGGTGAAATGTATTGTGGCTGTGGATGTCAGGGCAGGTCTGCCGTTGTCACTGACTGTCACTGTGACTCGCAAGCTCTCGTCGACGTCGTAGTTCAGCTCGCGATTCAGATAGATCTCTCCGCTGGCTTTGTTGATGGAGAACAATGAGACTTCGCCAGAGGTTATTTTGTAGGACAGCTCGGAATTGGCTCCCTCATCAGCGTCCCTGGCACTAATCTGGGTTATAACATAACCCGAAGGGGCATCTTTCGGCAGCAGAACTTCTGCTGAGCCGTTGTTGAGGACGGGCTGTGTGATGGACGGCGGATTGTCATTCTGATCAACTATTTTTAGGTTGATGGTCGCGGTGCTGTGGAGTTGTGGCGACCCCCCATCGCTCGCCTGCACTCGCAGATCTAGCTGTTTGATGACCTCATAGTTGAAACTTCGCAGGGCGTACAGTGAACCCGTAGCGGGATCCAGGGACACAAATGTGGACACTGGTGATCCCATGATGTACGAGTCCGCCAGCTTGTAGGTCACTTTGCCATTGTGCGCCAGGTCCAAGTCCCTGGCCACCACAGTAGTGATGTAGGCACCAGGCGCATTGTTTTCCACGACAGCTACTTCATACACGGGTTTGCTGAAGATTGGGGCGTTGTCGTTTTCGTCGCTTAGTCGGATTGTGTACTGCGTTATTGTCCTGAAGGGCGGAGAGCCCAGGTCTTCAGCCACCACCGTCAAGTTGTATTCAGGGATCTTTTCTCGGTCTAAAGGTGAAGTGGTCACGATCATGTAGCTGTCCTCGTACGCCTGCTGAAGTTTAAAGTGGTCGTGGCCATACAAGGTGCAGTGAACCTGCCCATTCACCCCTGAATCTCTGTCCGCGGTGCTGATGAGAGCCACAAAGCTGTCCTTTGCCGCCGCCTCTGTGATGTAGGCAATGCCCGCTGTGATAGAGGTCATTGGGGTGATGCTGATTTCTGGCGCGTTGTCATTTACGTCCTGCACCTGAATGATGATTTTACAAATAGTGGGACTCGGATTTGGACCTAAATCAGATGCCTGGACGTCAAACTCGTACGTTTTCTTGCTCTCATAATCAATGGGGCTTTCGAGCGTCAGTCGCCCAGATTTTCGGTCCACTTTAAAAAGTTGACGGATTTCTGAGGGCACTTGATTTCCAAACCCGTACACAACTTCCCCATTTAAGCCCTCGTCAGGGTCAACCGCGTTTAGATCCAGAAGCAGAGTTCCGACCGGTGAGTCCTCAGGTAAATCGACAGAGAAGTTGTTCCGGTCGAAGACAGGGCTATTGTCATTGTAGTCTTTCACCTTGACATTGATTCTGGTGGTGCCGGACCTGGATGGGTTTCCGCCGTCGGCTGCAGTGAGCTCCAGAGCATAGGACGCCTGTGTCTCTCTGTCCAGTTCTTTCATAAGAACCAGCTCCGCATATTTAACCCCATCCGCTCTGCTCAGCACATCAATAGTAAAGTGACTATTGACTGAAATCTGGTAGTTCTGAATATAGTTTGTACCCACATCCTCGTCTACAGCCACGTCAAGGGGGATTCGGGTGCCCACTGCTGTATTTTCTGATATTTCAAGGGTAGATTCTCTCCGGGAGAACTCGGGAGAGTTGTCATTGATGTCTTTCACCTCCACTTCGACATGTATTAATTTGAACTGTTCTTTAGAAAAACTAACTACGTCAAATGCAATTAGACACTGAAGAGAATGCTTACATATTTTTTCCCTGTCAATTCTCTCCCCGATAGTGAGTTGTCCATCATATTCTCTGAGTCTGATAAAAGAAGAATTAAACTGTTTCATCATCCTGAAATTCGCTTTGCCCCCCAGTGCCAGGCTGACAGACATGTCCTTGGCCAGGTTGCCGATGACCGTACCTGGGGCGTCCTCCTCAAAGGTCTGATATTTCATGGTCCTTCCGTTGGTGAAGGCTGGCAGAGAAGCCAGCGCACATGTAAAGGTGAAAAAGAACATCCTCCGATGCCAGGAGAAAACATAGTTTTGCGTGCCACCCATGTCGGTGATTTACCTTAATGAGCCTCTGAACTAAGCTTTTTTACTAAAACAAAAGCACTCGTCAATTTAAATGTTCTGTACTCTCATTGGCACACTGGTCTTTCTGAACCTCAGTAAAAAAGTGAGTGCCTTGTGCGCACACACTGGCGCTCGCGTGCTATAACGTTCAGTGCAACTGGCGGGATCTGCAGTGGTGGGGTGGTTTATACGGAGGCACATGCAAATGAGATCAAGTGTGACCAATCCCTGATTTGAAAGGGAAAGGGGGGCCTTTAAGCCTATTTAGAAATTCCTTGAAGCAAAGAGCTTGGCACCAAAATTCACATCCTGATTTATTGCACATTTATCACCGTTATCATCCTTGGTCTATATTAGAGATTTTTATTTAAATCAAGGGAGCTTGGTCCAAGGTGTCTCTCATCGAGTAAGATGTGTGAGTCACTTTGTTTTCACCTTTTTAACACCACCTTGCACTGTGTTGTAATGGCACAGTGGACATTTAGATTTCATAGAGTTTGTTAGGCTACTGTGATTTGGATCAATTTCACTCAGGATTTTCTTTTTTTATCCATCAAAAAGTATTTCTCCTCCTTGTCATGTAATCCAGTATTTTAGTTCAGATCAAAGTACCTCTTAGGTGCCCACTCAAGAAACCGTTTCATTTTAATACTGCTTCAGTGTTGTCCTCACGCGATGTCGTGTGACTGGAGTGGTAATTTGCTAATGAAACTGCTGTACTTGGCTCATTTTAACATGCATGTCACTCCAGCGCGCCTTTTTCCCGTAACCTCGCCTGCATGAGCAGGTGAAGAAAGCCCGTTTCCAATAGGATTTATTTTAAGCGCCCGGAGATTTAGACGGATTTCTATAGTCAGATTATATCAAAGGCTTATGAAGCCCTCGTTAGCAGCGTGGGTATAATAGCGTGGTAGGGTGTCCCTTTGGAGACATCAACGTCTGTATTATTCTAGCATGGCAGCCTACCGGGAGCAGAACTTCCCGCAGTCTTCACACAGGGCTGCGCCTAAGTTGAACATAATGAGAGTGCACCACATGTAGCCTTTGTGCCTGCCCCACCGCCACAATCACGGCCATAACTCTTTTCACTAAACAAGGAGGAGCCATGAATTGGCCAGAACTAGGGTCTTCTATTTTAGAGTTCGGCCGAGCCCGTCACGGGAGCTTATCCTAACCCCCCCCCCCCCCCCCCCAACCCTTTCACATATTTGGGGGGGCAGCACTTGCTGTTGAACAGAAGGACCGGCATTGGTGGGCACACAAGAGAGGGGACTAAAAGATCCATCTGCTCTCGATGCCCACAGACGGAACTTGATCAAATCGATCTGACTGCTCGAAGAAAGAAAATATTTCACGTAATGTTCTGCTTAAAGGCAATTTATAGCCCACATGTTTTTGTTCGTTTTTTTGTTTTTGTCACACAACTAAACGCATAGATCATGAATTGATATTAATTCAATTTCTAAATGATAGGCCTGCAAAATGATTTTGTGAGGCTAAACGGGAATTGTATTGGCCAACAATGGTTATTGAATTCTATTTCGGAGGTCTAAATGCTTGTTCTGTCTGTTTAATAGTGGGGTAATTATGCTGAATTGCATTTACATCACTTAGCCAAGGTTTCACATGCTATGTAATGTGTGCTGAAAAAGGGGCGGTAATCAAAAGCAAATTACACCACACAGAAGCGCCAACGGGCGGATTATTCTTCTCCGTTGTGAAGGCTGTGAGCTTCTCAGTTTTTGAAGAGACAGACTTTTATACAACTTCGGGTCCCTATTCTTAAGTCTCTCTCTACTGCACTCCGGACCCATTCTCTCACGTGATTGTTGTGTCAATCTGGTCGTCTGCACGCGAGCCTCACAATAGTAGAATTAGGCAAACTGAGTCCAAATCTTCGTAGGCCAATTTGAATTTTTTTCCTATTCTTTTTAGTTTTAGAGGCCGTTCTATTGTCAGTGCATTTGTTCTCATGAGGGGTAGGCAGTTGTTGTCTAAAGTCTGCGCATGAGACGTTTGTGTGGAGAGGCATAAGCCTTTTGGTATGGTAACTAGGGGACTAAGTCTTTTTGTCACTAAGCTAAGCGCCGGGCAAGCGGAGACGGGGTGGAGTGTGGGCTTGTGCAGGAGTGCGAGGACGTGTGTGTGTGTGTGTGTGTGTGTGTGTGTGTGTGTGTGTGTGTGTGTGTGTGTGTGTGATGGGGGGGGGGTATCGATTCTCAGGCAGGGCTCTGCTCAGCCGTCGAATCTGGAGCTATCCCCAGTGACATTTGCTTAAAGCGCGTGCCATCACACCCTCCAGTAATTACTTCTTAATGTAATTCAGAGTTAATTAGCCCTCGCCTGCAGATAAGACACTTGTCGACACTGAATCCAACACAGTCGTAATTTGTAAACATTTGTGGTAAATTGAATGAATGCAGTAGTTGTCCCTGAAATTATGAGATTATCAGTGAGAGGTAACTGTCTCTTATGGAAAAGGTTGGGTTAAGGACCGTCACTAGTATTGTGAACTGGCCAGCAGATCAGAACACACACACACGCACACACACACACACACACACACACACGACTTCTTTTACCCCAATATCAGTAGGCCTATGTGCCGTTTCTGAACGCGATGCAGATATGTGTTTTTTCAGAGTTGCAAAAGTATTCTCTGCACGTCGTGTATTTTCCCCTCTCCGAAAGTCAAATGCACACACAAAAAGTTCTTTATTATCCGACCAAAATGAGCGTCCTGGATGCATTAGGGCCTTTTTACTGCCATCTGCGTTTTAAGAGTAAAACACTTTGAATAAATTCCCCATTAGGAAACAAAATAGTTAACAACTCATGAATACATCCTTAACACCCGTGTTGGGGGAGAAAACTTTTACTAGCGCGGCGAAAACTAAGAAATCTGTCCCAAACCACTCCCCCCTTTCTTCCAGTTCATTTGCAGCATTATTCGAAGGGGCGGCGTCTTTGTACTCTGGGAGCTGCAATCTGTGCGGCCGTCCCCGCCAGATTTCTAATGATTTTCGAATGATGATTTAGGGATCCGCCTCGCCCTCCCGTTCCTTTCAGTTCTCAGCGCGCCTTTGAATGTCTTCGCCTTTTTGTCTAGGTCTCGCCTCATCGCTCTCATTGCTCCGCTGTTTTCTTCCTCGGTCACAGCAGGGCAGAGAGGGTGCGCGCCGTGCCCTCCAAAAGCAGGGCCATAAATGCATGGCTGTTACCCGAGATTGATGAGTGACCGGGTGCCCGCCCCTCCAGGGCTGCTCCGCGCCTCACCTCAACTTCAGCGGGGCTGAAA
Source organism: Coilia nasus (assembly GCA_027475355.1). NCBI lineage: Eukaryota > Metazoa > Chordata > Actinopteri > Clupeiformes > Engraulidae > Coilia > Coilia nasus. The sequence goes on along the minus strand of CM050220.1, from coordinate 1,798,033 downwards.
GAGGGACTGCTGTCACCGCTGTGAACTCCACATTCTAGGCAAAAAATCTACAACAATACTGCCGTGGTTCGACTCTTGATGAGCGGGCCTTTGAAGCGCTTTCTGTTGAGTTTTGAAATGCTTATCCTCACTCCTGAAGATGATTTCCAACGGGCTCAGCAGTGTGCCACGCAGGCCTCTCTCTCATCCGAGAGTTTTAATGGAGCCAGCGATGTACAACTCCACACCCTTCCTGCCGAGACAGGATTAGTCATACTCAACTTTCTCCGCTAGACAAGCCCCAGTGTATGATTGCAGCAGCATTGCTATCAGGATCCACATGGTGGAATGGTAGAGATTGGAGAGAGAGGCACAACACTGTCTGATCTTCCTATTTTTTTTACAAGGAATGCAAACAGTAGTGGAACTGTGCCCGTTAAAATGTATGTGGCCAGAGAATGCCTTTGCATTAGCATGTAGAACCATCTGCTTGAGTGGCCTACCTGATGCAGAATAATGCAATACAAAGAGGCCTGGAATCTGGCAAAGAGTGTTTGATTTGAAAGTCTAAAGAAGTACGTTTGACCTGATATAGACTCACTGAAAGAATCACAAACACACACAGACACACACACACACACACACACACACACACACACACACACACACACATCTTAGGAGGGATATTCAAAGTCGACAACAGTACAGAAAATCTTCTCATCTTCCCACTCTGCCTCAAGTCTGCCTTTCTGTCTCTCTGCTACAGCCGCTCCCACTCATGCATAACACACACACACACACATGCACACAGACACACTCACACTCACACACACTCTCACACACACACTCACACACACACACACACACACACACACACACACACTCACACACACACACACACACTCACTGACATTCACACACACTCTCTCTCTCTCGCTCTCTCTCTCTCTCTCTCTCTCTCTCTCTCTCTCACACACACACACACACACACTCACACATACTCACACACACACACACACACACACACACACACACACACACACACACACACACACACACACACACACACACACACACACTCACACACACACACTCACTGACATTCACACACACTCTCTCTCTCTCTCTCTCTCTCTCTCTCTCTCTCTCTCTCTCTCTCTCTCTCTCTCACACACACACACACACACACACACTCACACATACTCACACTCTCTCTCTGTCTCACAAACACACCCCCAGATACACAGCATAAAGCATCTTTAACAACAAACAAAAAGAATGGTCTGTGTGTGTGTGTTTGTGTGTGTCATAGTAGGAGTAAAAGGAATAGTTCTCAGATCAGTAAACGTCATAGCAGATTTGGCCATCCAAAATATTGGCTACTGTATCGGACATACCATAATACTCCTACCAGTGCCACAGAGCGCCCGACCCACCTCACTAAAGCTACCACACTGACCACAGCACCACCTCGCCCATCTTTACTAAAGCATGACTCCACACACACACTCCACCAGACTCCACCATACACACACACACTTCATATTGGCACTGATATCGGACATACCATGACACCATCCCTACCGGTGCCACAGAGTGGCCGGCCCACCTCACTAAAGCTACCACACTGACCACAGCACCAGCGCTCGCCCGAAGCATGACTCCACAGCCCAAAAGCCACCATCCCAGCAGGGACATGTGCAAATCTTACCGAGCAGAGTAGCACACAGAGTTGACATCAGTGTGCAGGAGACTTTCACAGAATGTGTCAATTTACAACAAGCCTAAACTACAGGCATTACACATGTTGCTACAATACATACAAGTTAAGACTAGTGGACAGGCTTTTGGTTTGTTCAAATCTGTCTTTGTGTGTAATAGAGATATTGTGTTCATTCAGATTTCTTTTTAGAGAACCGGACATGGCATATGGCCGGACCTGTATATCCAGCCATGAGGCAGAGGCAAGCGTCTTCCACAAACTGCGTTTCTGAGTTTGCCGAAGTATTTACTGCATTCTGTCGCACAGGATTAGCGCCAGGAAGGGCAGACGGGGGCCCAGGGCTGCAGATGCGCGGGTGTAGTTTTTGGCAGATGGACTCACATCCCAGGGCAACTCCTTTGACTTCCACCCCCTTAGAAACTCTCAGGGAAAAAGCCTCACCCAGGACGGAGCGTGAAATCGTTAATATACCGTAACCGAGTGGTCAATAAGGGCCACAATCAGCCAGGTTATATGGCCACAGCTCGCTGCGGCACGCCGTTCGTTACCGCATGAATTATGCAACTGATTGTGCCGCAGATGAAAGACCTCATGCGGATATTCAGAGGCAGTTTGATGGTCTAGTTAGGCCCTGGTGACCTGAGGCGAAATGTAAGATACATGGGAACTCTGACTATAAGTTCCTAATTATCGGAGCCTTATTGCAGCAATGCCCACAGCAACACTGTAATTCTTTCACTTAGATTGGTTCCAGCTCTGTTTAATTGAGTAAGCGCACATGGGAGGGTGATATTCTGTCACATGGCGTGCCATTTACGCACTTAGTACCTTCACTAACGTTACCCACATACCCACTTTCGCCAGTGAGAAAACCCGACCGAGGGCAGGTGTCCCCGCTAACAAGACAATGACATCTTAGTGCGCTTTCTGCGGCTCCTCGGGTGGCACTCAGAGGCAGGTGAAAGTCCGAATCGCTAATGAGCTATGTATTTAAGCGTTTAAGGCACCCCGAGTGTCCTTAGTCTAGTTCTTGGGACACAAAGGCGGGTCGCGGGTGTTTTCGTCGCTAAACGTTCTGCAATGGATGCCCCAGCATGGGTTGTATTGTAGCAAAAACACCCCGTGGACATGTCCTGCAACTATTTAACCAAGAGGGAAGCCACAGGGTAGCTTTATTCCATTAAACAAACCCAACTCAAGATCTGAAAAGAGGAACATCAAAGACATAGCTCACTTGGTTAAGTGGCACCATGACTGGAAGTCACTTGAACCCACTAGCCTTTGCCATGTAAGCAGTAGGCAGTTACGCACAGAGACTTACATCCCTACCAATCGCCTACGCCAGCACATTAACGTTAAATCACCATGCCTTTGAGTGGACTAACACACAAAACTCACAATAAGTCTTCCAACGCTACAGGCTGCATTTCTTTCAGAGGACATCACAGAAGGCAGCAGCACACCAGATTGCCGTATATAGTTTCTCCACTTGGACAGCTCCTGCATGAGATTAATGTGCTGTGATCTCCCGAAAACCATAATCATGACTAATTCATGAATTGTAGCATTTATTAATATGCTGTTAATTTTTAAATATGCAGCTTACGTTTTGCTTATACGTCTAGGTGACATTTTGCTGTATAGTCAGAAACGTGGATGGTCAGTAGGTTAGTATTACGCCGAGGGCCTGTATCCTGACGAGGAGGCATCGTTGTACCTCACTGGGCCAAACCTCTCCGCAGGACTACAACTCTTCACAAAACTGCGGAGCTACTTGTGCCATTCCAACGGTGCAGGCATGCCCAATTCAATCTGCACGTTGTTCAGCAGTCGCAGCTTTAATTATGACATGGTCGGTATTAGGGTGAGAAAAGTGTGCCCAGGAAACGGGGGGGGGGGGGGGGGGGGGTCGTCAGTGGTAGAGAGTCCAGTATAATTAACAGATGTCATAAGTGGCCAAACAGTTGCATCACTTGATCCGTTCGCAGCAGGGGTTAAACGTGTGGTAATTACTTGCATTCTTCTGCTAAAAAGCCACGCGGGCTCTGTGTGCGCGGGCGAAGCACGCGAGTCTTGGAGTACTCGAGCGCCTTAATAGGATGGCATGCGCTTTAAAAAGAGACAGAAGATTATGCAAATTCATTCCGCACCTCATGCAGAGAAAATTTGCCACCTACGTCCTCTCGACCACAAAAGAACAATCTGTCACCATATCTAAAGTAAAACGCACAGTAGCTTTTGCATCTTCATTGTTTTTCCCCGCAGTTTCTTGTGTCTTCTCCCCAGCAATGACCACAGTGTTTAAATGGATTTAAATTCAGCTGAATAAATACCCGAGCAAATAACAAATCAGGGTTTAATAAAACAGTGATGCTCTACCTTGCGCTTAAGCAGGAGAGTATTTTTTAAATACACCTCCATGTTCATAGAAACCTGCTCTGCATGTTACACCCATGTCTGTGGCATCCTTCCAGTGCAGAAGGCTATTCATCATCCCTTTTCAACCTACCTGAAAGTTGTAACCCTGATGGCATTAGATCATAATCTTCACACATTGCACCCTTTACAAGCAAGCTATGCAATAGATCTGGCCTTGATCTGATTTAAGAACAGACCTTGGAGAGGGTGGATTTTCATGTATTGATGTTTTTCACGGGTTAAATGTTGCTAATGTACAGATTCCCATAACAGACCGGAGGGCAGTCTTATTTCCTAGCAACCAAATGTAATTACTGTAGGTTCTTTCAAGCACGCTTTATAATCCCCCCATCTGAAAAGAGTGTGTTTGTGTGAAGGGCAGTAGGTAGTTTAGTCAGGCACATGTTCCTGAAAGAAACTCTTCCTCCATGATGATGTGAACCAGGTTTGGTGTGTTTGTGTGCAGGGTAGTAGGTAGTTTAGTCTGGCACATGTTCCTCAGTAAAACTCTCCCTCGCTGATGACGTGAACTCTAAGGTGTCGGGGTGGAGCAGAGCCCCTGTGATTGGCCCTATGAGACTGCCTGGTAAAGACAGTGCAGTGAAGGGGCTCGGAGGAGGAGAGGAGAGAAGGAGAGGAGGAGAGGAGAGGAGGAGAGGAAGAGAAGAGCTTGCGAGGTAAGGATAATGTAGTGGAGGAGGAAAGGAGAAGAGAGGAGGAGAGAAGAGGAGAGGAGAGGAAGAGAGGAGGAGAGCAGGAGAGTAGCTCATGAGGTAAAGACAATGCAGTGGATGAGTAGATGAGATGAGAGGAGGAGAGAAGAGGAGAGGAGATGAGGAAAAGAGAAGAGGACATGAGCTTGTGAGGTAAGGACAATGCAGTGAAGAGAAAAGTAATGGAAGAGGAGCAATGCAGTGGAGGAGGAGAGGAGAGGAGGAGACGAGGTTGTGTGGTAAGGACAATGCAGTGGAGGAGTTTGGAGCAGTGCAGGAGGAGGAGAAGAGGATGAGAGGAGGAGAGGAGGAGGAGAGAAGGTTGCGTGGTAAGGACAATGCAGTGGAGGAGTTTGTATTGTGGCTCAAGTACCCTAATCTGGTTTACAGCACAAGTAGGTCACGTGGGGCCCAGCCCTCTCCATAGAGCTCCCAGCCCTCCTCACCACAACCCGCACAGCCCTCTCCATAGAGCTCCCAGCATTCACCAAACACCCCCAGCCCTCTCCATACACCCCCATCCCTCTCCATACACCCCCAACCCTCCCCAAATACCCCCAGCCCTCTCCATACACCCCCAACCCTCTCCATACACCCCCAACCCGCACAGCCCTCTCCATAGAGCTCCCAGCATTCACCAAACACCCCCAGCCCTCTCCATACACCCCCAGCCCTCTCCATACACCCCCAACCCTCTCCA
>CM050220.1:1782500-1785000 GCA_027475355.1 Coilia nasus | reverse complement strand
GTGCGTGGATGTGTCTGTGTGTGTGTTGTGCTGGCAGACTGGGACTGGAGGTTGTGGAGGTGTTCCACAGACAGGACACGCACACAGACAGGGCACACAGTCACAAACAAACACACACGCACGCACGCACACACACACAGACTCACTCACATACACACACACACTCACACACACAAATACACACACAGACAGGACATGCACACACACACACACACACACACACACACACACACACACAGACTCACTCACATACACACACACACTCACACACACAAATACACACATAGACAGGACACGCACACAGACAGGGCACGCAGTCACAAACACACACACACACACACACACAAATGTTAGTGAATGGAGGTCAGCTAGTAATACATTTTTGTTGAGAAATACATTTTTGTTTTGTTGAGAAAATTGTTGAAATGTGTTATGGATGACAGCTGACTCAGGGCTTTGAGCGCAGCCGGGATGCCAGCGTTACCGGGCCTTCTGCAGGTGCTTGGGTCAGTACTGGGCCTTCTGCAGGTGCTTGGGTCGGTACTGGGCCTTCTACAGGTTCTTGGGTTTGTACCAGGCCTGCAGGTGCTTGGGTCGGTACCGGGCCTTCTGCAAGTGCTGGTGTTGGTACTTGGCCTTCTACAGGTTCTTGGGTTTGTACCAGGCCTGCAGGTGCTTGGGTCGGTACCGGGCCTTCTGCAGGTGCTCGGGTCGGTACTGGGCCTTCTGCAAGTGCTGGTGTTGGTACTGGGCTTTCTGCAGGGGCTGGAGTTGGCACTGGGCTTTCTGCAGGGGCTGGAGTTGGCACCCCTAACCAAACTGTAATTGCAGCAGCATTTTGAAGTAGTGCAGTTCACTAATGGCCAGCAGTGGCCTAATGGTTGGGGAGCTCGTCTCTGGATTGGCAGGCTGCAGGTTTAAATCTCGTACCAGCAGGAAGTATGGGAGTAAATGACCAGCGCTCTCCTGCACCCTTATCCGTGGCTGAAGTGCCCTTCAGCAAGGCCTCTAACCCCACACTGCTCCAGGGACTGTACCTGTGCCCAGTTTGCTGTAAGTTCCTCTGGATAAGAGCGTCAGCTAAATGTAACGTAATTGGAAAGGCTATAATTGCTCATGTGGCTCGGAACTCTACCCCAAAGATAATCTATGCTTTTTATATTCATGCCACGCCTCCCTCTGTGACAGACAGTCAAACTGACCTATCAGGAGTGCCGTGCCTCTCATCTACTAGGCAACCTCACCAATCAGTGGTGGCCCAATCCTAAGTCACATTTGGAATGTTCAGCTTTAACTTGACTTCCAAAAACTGTATGTTAAAGCAAACTGCAAACAGCAATGTCTGTTAGGAAAATTAGTTTTTTTTCCGAAATTGTGAAAATCAGAATCAGCAATGTCTGTCAGGAAAATCATAAATAAAATCATAATTAAATATAGTCAGCAAACGCTTTCTGTACTGTGCAGTGGCGGCTCGTTCAAAAAGACACTGAGTATTCCGTGTGAGAGAGAGCAACTAAAACTGGGATGTGATTTCCCCTCAAGCAATAAGTCAGTGGTGTTCAGTGCAGGGGAATAATGTGGTATAGGGGAATAACGCCTTTTTAATAGGGGAATAATAATAGGGGAATAATGCCTTTTAATAGGGGAATAATGTGGCATAGGGGAATAATGCCTTTTAATAGGGGAATAATGTGGCATAGGGGAATAATGCCTTTTAATAGGGGAATAATGTGGTATAGGGGAATAATGATTTTTAATAGGGGAATAATGTGGTATAGGGGAATAATGATTTTTAATAGGGGAATAATGTGGCATAGGGGAATAATGCCTTTTTAGTCAGCAGCATCTGATCCCTCATGAGGTTGACAGAAATGGCTATTTTGTTTTCTGAGGGGGATATCTGTTCTGCCTGTCACTGCGTGCACATGGACGAGTTGAATACGATTGGAAAGGGATTGGGGTCATATGGAATTCATGTGCACAGGCTAAAGATCGTATAGGGATTGGTTTCGCGAATCCGATTGAAACCCCTGGCTAAATCGATGTTAATCCGTATGGTGCCGCCTTGTGCACGCGATCATATTGGATTCGCGTACTGCGCATGCACTGGAATGCACTGCTTGTAATATCAAACACCGACAGCACAGTTCGTGTGGTATCAAGGAAGCCAAAAATGCTGTTTGTTCGTTCATACGGACTTCCAAACAAAGGAGAATGCACAACATGTACATTGTGATGCTGCTCTGTCAACCTCCTCGAACGCCATCTTTGTCTGTATGCCGCCAGATAGTTTGTTTATTTTCTTTTTAGCAGCCGTCAACCAGAAGTAGTTCTAACACCACTTGTTGAAAGGAATACATCGCCACCTAGCGTAGCGGAAACGGCCAGATCTCTGACTATTATCCGCTTACACGAACTCCATGTGCACTTGGATTTTGGGACAGACCATCCGTTGGGTAGCAACACCCAATCCAATCCCAGTCCAGTCCGATCCTACCAT
>CM050220.1:1757500-1762500 GCA_027475355.1 Coilia nasus | reverse complement strand
CTCCACTGTGTCCCATCCATATCAGAAACACATCTGCCAAATCTGCGTCAGACAGCGACACAGGAGCTCTCGTAGACCGTGGACAGATCTCCACATCTGTGTCTATCAAACGTACACATGTCCTACCTACAAGTCTGACTATTTAAAGTATGAATCCTGCTTCATGGGAGGCTGTGGACCTTGCCCTGTTTGGACATTTGGACTTTCTGGGCTCCCTCTACAACAAGCCTTTTATTTGCTCAGCTTTGCCAAAGGCTTATTTCTAAGTCTCAATCTGTCCATTTTGTAACTCTGCAGCTTTGCCCTCAGACTCCTGTATGCCTGTGTGGGGTACCAACCTCAGACTCCTGTATGCCTGTGTGGGTTACCAACCTGAGACTCCTACAGTATATACCTGTGTGGGTTAGCAACCTCAGACTCCTGTATGCCTGTGTGTGTTAGCAACCTCAGACTCGTGTATACCTGTGTGGGTTACCAACCTCAGACTCCTGTATGCCTGTGTGGGTTAGCAACCTCAGACTCCTGTATGCCTGTGTGGGTTACCAACCTCAGACTCCTGTATGCCTGTGTGGGTTACCAACCTCAGACTCCTGTATGCCTGTGTGGGTTACCAACCTCAGACTCCTACAGTATATACCTGTGTGGGTTAGCAACCTCATCCTCAGACTCCTGTATGCCTGTGTGGGTTAGCAACCTCAGACTCCTGTATGCCTGTGTGGGTTACCAACCTCATCCTCAGACTCCTGTATGCCTGTGTGGGTTAGCAACCTCAGACTCCTGTATGCCTGTGTGGGTTACCAACCTCAGACTCCTACAGTATATACCTGTGTGGGTTAGCAACCTCATCCTCAGACTCCTGTATGCCTGTGTGGGTTAGCAACCTCAGACTCCTGTATGCCTGTGTGGGGTACCAACCTCATCCTCAGACTCCTGTATGCCTGTGTGGGTTAGCAACCTCAGACTCCTGTATGCCTGTGTGGGTTACCAACCTCAGACTCCTACAGTATATACCTGTGTGGGTTAGCAACCTCATCCTCAGACTCCTGTATGCCTGTGTGGGTTACCAACCTCAGACTCCTGTATGCCTGTGTGGGGTACCAACCTCATCCTCAGACTCCTGTATGCCTGTGTGGGTTAGCAACCTCAGACTCCTGTATGCCTGTGTGGGTTACCAACCTCAGACTCCTGTATGCCTGTGTGGGTTACCAACCTCAGACTCCTACAGTATATACCTGTGTGGGTTAGCAACCTCATCCTCAGACTCCTGTATGCCTGTGTGGGTTAGCAACCTCAGACTCCTGTATGCCTGTGTGGGGTACCAACCTCATCCTCAGACTCCTGTATGCCTGTGTGGGTTAGCAACCTCAGACTCCTGTATGCCTGTGTGGGTTACCAACCTCAGACTCCTGTATGCCTGTGTGGGTTACCAACCTCAGACTCCTACAGTATATACCTGTGTGGGTTAGCAACCTCAGACTCCTGTATGCCTGTGTGGGTTAGCAACCTCAGACTCCTGTATGCCTGTGTGGGTTACCAACCTCAGACTCCTGTATGCCTGTGTGGGTTACCAACCTCAGACTCCTGTATGCCTGTGTGGGTTACCAACCTCAGACTCCTGTATGCCTGTGTGGGTTACCAACCTCAGACTCGTGTATGCCTGTGTGGGTTACCAACCTCAGACTCCTGTATGCCTGTGTGGGTTACCAACCTCAGACTCGTGTATGCCTGTGTGGGTTACCAACCTCAGACTCCTGTATGCCTGTGTGGGTTACCAACCTCAGACTCCTGTATGCCTGTGTGGGTTACCATCCTCAGACTCCTGTATGCCTGTGTGTGTTAGCAACCTCAGACTCGTGTATGCCTGTGTGGGTTACCAACCTCTTCCTCAGACCCCTGTATGCCTGTGTGTGTTAGCAACCTCAGACTCCTCTATGCCTGTGTGGGTTAGGGACACACTGTACAGCATGGCAGTCTGCAGCATCAGAGAGTAAAAGTGATAGTATTTGTGCCCATGTGGGGGGGGGGGGGTCTTGGTTGATGATAATTAGGAAATCCCCTATGAATAAACCGCCACCTTTCCTGCTGTCTGTTGTGTCTGAGATCTTATTTTATGCAATATGTGCAGATCTGATGTTATTTTTATTACTTTTAAAGATGGAGCTGGCAGGTTTGTGAAAATCATCGAGTGCTTTGGCAGAACATTACAACAGCTCCAACTTTCAACTCTCAAACCTGTGTGCTTGACAGGGAGCCAACTGTCCCCCTCACACACACACACACACACACACACACACACACACATACAGCCAACTGTCTCCCTGGCTGTGAGGTAGGTGCTGAGGCGAGAGTAGGAGTGTGTGTGCATGCTCGTGTGTGTGTGTGTGGTGTGTGTGTGTGTCTGTTGAGAGCAGGAGTGTTTTGTAAAATTGCGTTACAAGCTGTTTGTGAACCCAGAGGAGTGGCGCTCACTGAGCCCAGAATCACCTGCTTCCTGCGCTACTGTCAGAGTATAGTGACAGAATCAACAGGACACTATATGTACCCACTAAACAGGACATTATATGACCCCACTAAACAGGACATTATATGACCCCACTAAACAGGACATTATATGTACCCACTAAACAGGACATTATATGACCCCACTAAACAGGACATTATATGACCCCACTAAACAGGACATTATATGACCCCACTAAACAGGACATTATATGTACCCACTAAACAGGACATTATATGTACCCACTAAACAGGACATTATATGTACCCACTAAACAGGACATTATATGTACCCACTAAACAGGACATTATATGTACCCACTAAACAGGACATTATATGTACCCACTAAACAGGACATTATATGACCCCACTAAACAGGACACTATATGTACCCACTAAACAGGACATTATATGACCCCACTAAACAGGACATTATATGACCCCACTAAATAGGACATTATATGACCCCACTAAACAGGACATTATATGACCCCACTAAACAGGACATTATATGTACCCACTAAACAGGACATTATATGACCCCACTAAACAGGACATTATATGACCCCACTAAACAGGACATTATATTTACCCACTAATGCACTACTTAGATGTGTAACCTTCACAAACAGGACATTATATTTACTGTAATTGTAACTGTATAGTTACTGTAATTGAGTAGCTTTTTTGTGTACTTGTACTTTTTCAAGTACTTTTTGAAAAGTGTAATTTTACTTTTACTTAAGTATGTTTTCTTTTAAGTAATGTACTTTGCTACATTTTACATCACAAACGTTACTGAGTAAAAAAAAAAGAAAGAAAAAAAAAAACAGAATTGGGGAGCCGCATTCTGGAACTGAATCACGGGAAGCATGCGCGATAGTCTCACACACCTCACAGACGATGGCGGGCATGGAGGAGGCAGAGGAGCACGTGGACGACCCTTCAGAGAATTCAAGAAATGAAGTGCACCCCTGGTTGTATATAAGTGACCACTTCAGCTTCGTTGAGAAAAGGGGTGACAGTTTTATTAGGCAATGTAAATTATATGTACCCAAAAAGACAACCATTTTTGCGTACAAAAATTCGACATCTAATCTGCGCAAGCATGTTGAGGTAAATCATGTTCCCTTTCCATAGTTAAACCAGAGAACTTCTGCGGCTATGGTTAAACTGACAACAGGCTGGCTATAGTTCTATCTCAAAAATAATGGATGGCATTGCCTAATATTGAAGTAGCAACCTGTTGGTCAGTACCGACAGATAACCAACGGCAACTAGCTATTCTGTTATTCGGTTGGCTAATCGTGCGAGCAAGTTAGCTCGCCAACCTAGCGTGATCAGTCCTTTATACGTCTTTATATACTCTCATTGGACCTACCATACATCCAACAGGCCAATAAGGAGTACTAAACAAAACACATAGCAGCTAATGTTTGAATTGATAATCGCAAATGTGTAGACAGTTAGGGATGCAGCGGTTTTTGGTGTAGAAACCCACCTTACCCCTGAGCTTTGCTGGTGCAGTGATAGGAATAATACTGTAAGATTAATATGAAAAGATGCCACCTGTGTTTGTGTGTATGTGTGTGTGTGTGTGATTATTTATGGTGATTGTGGACACACCTCCAGTGTGTACGCAAAGGACTGGGCTACAGCCGTGTGTGTGTATGTGTTTTTGTGGCCTTCCCACAATGTAGCAAAAACAAGTGTGTGTGTGTGTGTGTGTGGATTATGTATGGTGATTGTGGACACACAGTACCAGGGGCTGGGCTGGCAGCCATATGGGGCATCTGTGAGTGTGTGTGAGTGTGTGTGTGTGTGTGTGTGTGTGTGTGTGTGTGTGTGTGTGTGTGTGTGTGTGTGTGTGTGTGTGTGGACACACAGTATAAGGGTCTGGGCTAAGAGCCATGTGGGGGTAACCCATATAGTTACTAGTGCATCCAGCAGCACAGACACTAAATAGGTCACCAGCCCCCCTCACTTAGTAAACCAGCACCCCTCACTTAGCCTGGTAAACCAGCCCCCCTCACTTAGTAAACCAGCACCCCTCACTTAGTAAACCAGCCCCCCTCACTTAGTAAACCAGCCCCCCTCACTTAGCCTGGTAAACCAGCACCCCTCACTTAGCCTGGTAAACCAGCCCCCCTCACTTAGTAAACCAGCCCCCCTCACTTAGTAAACCAGCCCCCCTCACTTAGTAAACCAGCCCCTCTCTCTTAGTAAACCAGCCCCTCTCACTTAGTAAACCAGCCCCCCTCACTTAGTAAACCAGCACCCCTCACTTAGTAAACCAGTCCCCCTCACTTAGTAAACCAGCCCCCCTCTCTTAGTAAACCAGCACCCCTCACTTAGTAAACCAGCCCCCCTCACTTAGTAAACCAGCCCCCCTCACTTAGTAAACCAGCCCCCCTCTCTTAGTAAACCAGCCCCCCTCTCTTAGTAAACCAGCACCCCTCACTTAGTAAACCAGCACCCCTCACTTAGTAAACCAGTCCCC
>CM050220.1:1745000-1747500 GCA_027475355.1 Coilia nasus | reverse complement strand
GTGATCATGTGTGTTATGATTACATTAGCAGACAGTCATGTGATCATGTGTGTCATGATTACATTAGCAGACAGTCATGTGACAGAGGCCATGTTGAAACAGTGAGCACTCCCACTGTGCCATTGTGTTATTAAAATGCAGCTCCAGTTCGACCTAATTGTAATCACAATTAATGGATCTTTGATATATTTGTTTTATTACTCCAAGATGAACTGTATGTATTGTTCACTAAAATACATTCATTATTATTGTGCATCTGCAAGCTTGAAAACACAACTACACACACACACACACGCACGCACACACACACACACACACACACACACACACACTAACACAGAGACAGACACACACACAAATACAGACACAAACATCCATTCTGTGCAAGGGCACAGTCCATTAATTAGTTTGAGGGGTAATTATTTTATTTGTTGGCAAGAAAACTGGATTTCTCCCCGCCGTCTTCTTCATGATTGCCGCCCCGAGCGTAGCGAAGCAGCCTGTCCATAAACTTTACTGCAGCAATCTCAATAAAATGTTTTTGGAATCGTCTGCGGAATACTAAAGAATCAAATGTTCAAATCTCTTATGAGTATCTCTTAGTTTGCCCCCCTCTAAACCCCTCGCCCACACACACACACACACACACACACACACACACACACACACACACACACACAGATACACACACAAACACACATGCAGATACATACACATACACACACACACTCTCTCTCTCATACACACACACACACATACACACACACACTCTCTCTCTCATACACACACACACACACACATACACACACACACATGCACACACACACAAACACATACACATACACACTCTCTCTCTCTCTCTCTCTCTCTCTCTCTCTCTCTCTCTTTCACACACACACACACACAAACACACATACATACAGTATACTCTCTCTCTCTTTCTCTTTCTCTCTCTCTCTCTCTCTCTCTCCCTCTCTCACACACACACACACACACATACAGATACACACAGTGTGGCACCTTCTGAAACACCTTTCCAGTTTATGCCGAGTGCTGTGCAGTGTGTGTGCAGTGTGTGTGTAGTGTGTGTGTAGTGTGTGTGTGTGCAGTGTGTGTGCCGTGTGTGTGTAGTGTGTGTGCAGTGTGTGTGCAGTGTGTGTGTAGTGTGTGTGTGCAGTGTGTGTGCAGTGTGTGTGTGTTGTGTCTGTAGTGTGTGTGTGCAGTGTGTGTGCCGTGTGTGTGTAGTGTGTGTGCTGTGCCCTTGTCCAAGGGACTGATGTTTCTGTGAGGCAGCATCAAAGGGGGGGGGGGGGGTCGACAGAGGAGTGTGTGTTTTAAAGGCAGTATCGGTGATTTAAAGTGCTTGGTGCACATGCTACACTTCTTATAACACTAAGCAGGTGACACCTTTTGTTCTGCTGCCTGTGTGTTCCCTAAGTATGCTGGCCAAGTATGCTGCCTGTGTGTTCCCTAAGTATGCTGGCCAAGTATGCTGCCTGTGTGTTCCCTAAGTATGCTGCCTGTGTGTTCCCTAAGTATGCTGGCTAAGTATGCTGGCTGTGTGTTCCCTAAGTATGCTGGATAAGTATGCTGGCTGTGTGTTCCCTAAGTATGCTGGATAAGTATGCTGCCTGTGTACTCTGTAAGTATGCTGGATAAGTATGCTGGCTGTGTACTCTGTAAGTATGCTGGTGGATAAGTATGCTGGCTGTGTACTCTGTAAGTATGCTGGATAAGTATGCTGCCTGTGTACTCTGTAAGTATGCTGGATAAGTATGCTGGCTGTGTACTCTGTAAGTATGCTGGATAAGTATGCTGGCTGTGTACTCTGTAAGTATGCTGGATAAGTATGCTGGCTGTGTACTCTGTAAGTATGCTGGATAAGTATGCTGGCTGTGTACTCTGTAAGTATGCTGGATAAGTATGCTGGCTGTGTATTCTGTAAGCATGCTGGATAAGTATGCTGGCTGTGTACTCTGTAAGCATGCTGTAAAACGCTGGTCTACTTGTGTAGCCTAGACTTTGGGAAAGAGACACATAAGAATGCAGGGCAGTCTGTGCGCCTAACTACACTAATGTTTATTCATTATTTAATTAATGAACTAATTAATAATTAACTGTGTGCACCCTCAGACAGCAGAGGCAGTGCAGTGTGCTACTTCTTCTGCTTGTTTCACGCAGTGCTGAGTTCAAATAGAGAATTAATGGTTGTGTTGCTCAAAAGCACCTGCTAAGAAATGTAAACACACACACAAATGTAAATGCAATATGTGTCTGATAACGTGTGTGTTATTGAACAATAAGAGCAGCATGCCGGTGTAAATGCAATATGTGTCTGATAACGTGTGTGTTACTGAACAATAAGAGCAGCATGCCGGTGTGTGTGTGTGTGGGGGGGGGCTCCTTTTGTGTGTACGGGGGGCATTGTGAGAGGTTGGTGTACCTCTAGTGTGTTTGTGCGTGTGTGTGTGGATTGGTGTTTTGTGTGTGTACGGCAGCA